>JADBJO010004972.1:152500-155000 GCA_016801955.1 Conus betulinus
TCTTGTTTGAAAATGGTCTTCTCGTCTGTACTAGATGGAAGACGGAGACAAAATGTGTGTGTGTGTGTGTGTGTGTGTGTGTGTGTGTGTGTGTGTGTGTGTGTGTGTGTGTGTGTGTGTGTGTGTGCAATAGCGCATGTGTGTGTGTGTGTGTGTGTGTGTGTGTGGTGTGTGTGTGTGTGTGTGTGTGTGTGTGTGTGTGTGTGTGTGTGTGAGAGAGAGAGAGAGAGAGAGAGAGAGAGAGAGAGAGAGAGAGAGATACAGACAGACAAACAGACAGACAGACAGAGTTAAAAGGAAGTGCAGGGGGCATAAAGGGTGGGACAGACAGATACACAGAATGAAGAGCAGATATAAAAAGGAAAAAAAGATATAATGAATGGAGACACCAAGATTGAAATAACGGCAGAATAAGAGAGCCGAACAGATAAAAAGAGAAAGTGATTTTTAAAAAAAACTACAGACAGAAAGAGTAAAGGAAACAAAGATAAAGCAGGATATGTAATACCATCAGTGCGTACCTTTGGAGAGAGAGAGAGAGAGAGAGAGAGAGAGAGAGAGAGAGAGAGAGAGAGAGAGAGAGACTCAAGACTCAAGATATTATATTCATGTTAGGCCTCAGCCCATCACGAAGGGAGATGTGAACATGTAACTGAATAAAGTTACGTAGCAAATTCAAAATGAAAGCTAACAATAATATAGAACGTATTCAAGCAGTGACAATATCTCTCATTTTAAATTCTTTATATCAAAATAATGAAAGATTGTGTTCGTCTTCCAGAACCGTCGATGACATTAACAAACTCAATTTAAACAGTGAAGGATATCTATAATATTTATGCTTCATTAACGTTTCACGTGTATGTCCAAGTGCTGGGCAACAAAGAACAAAATGCACCTCATTTTCTTCGCTTTCATGACACAGGGGGGACACATTAAGTCGTTAGACATAAACGCTCTGTATCGATAACGGTGTATCACCAGATCAGAAATCCCAAGCCTAAAATCTAGTTGTAATATATTTCTGATGCTTATCAATATCTAGATGTAGCTAAGGTTTTAAAACTGTGGTCACTGCAAAAGTTAATGTACAAACTGAACCTGTCACTAGTTTGAGTATGACTGGACCAAGTTTGCCATCGGCAGTCGATAAGCCTTTGTTGCAAACAACGTATAAAACCACGCACACTTCCAGCACCTTGATTCGCCCCCCCCCCCCCCCCCCCCCCCACCCCCCCCCCCCCCAAAAAAAAAAAAAAAAAAAAAAAAAAAAAAATCCATATTTAAACAAGCTCAAGCGAATATTTGTTACTCAGTTTTCCTTACCTCTTGCATCCAGATCATACAACGTATCAACATCTGTACGTGGAATCCTGCAATTCTCCATTTGAATCAGCTTAATCCAATAGTGAATGCACTTAACAGCAGCATTTATATATATTGGATAGCGATTTGTTTCACCTTAAACAAGGTCATTCGGTGTTCGTTTGTCTACTCCTAGAAATTTCCTCAAAGTGAATTAATGAACTGATTCACAATGGACAACAGCATTTTCTAGGCCCCATATTTCAGAACCATACTGCACTATTGGCTGTATCTGAGAATCAAATAATTTCATGAATATATTAAAGGAGTTGTTGTTAACATGTTTAAACCTTTTCAAAAGATAAATCAAAACATTTTTCGCTCTGCTTGCAAGGTCTATGCATGCAGCAGTAAAGCTCAAGCGCATTGATAATAGTATTCCTAAGTATAAACTACATAAACTACAGGCATTGTAACACCATTATATAACCATTTTTCTCTCTCACTCAATAACCACCCTTCCGAAAGACTATAATATTGCTTTTTGTCATATCAGCTTTAAGCCTAAGAGATAGAACGGCATGCTGTAGGCTATACAATTGTGTCTGCAAACCTATAACTGTCTCCGCCATCAAAACAACATCATCAGCCAACAATAGAATAAGTAATTCAAAGGCGTCAAGTGACAATCTAGCACCATGTCTTCCATTGTTTATGACTCCTATCGCTAATTCGTTAATAAAAAATAGAGAACAGAACAGGCCTGCAGGCATCTCCTTGTCTTAATCCTGATGTGCAGGCAATGTAATCAGTTAACATAGAACCACATCGAACTCTTGCTTTAACATCATTGTACAAGCGTTTAAAACATTTAAATAACTTACATTTAATTCCATTTCTAAGAGAACTGGCCAGAGAAGATTTCGATTTATCGTATCAAAATGCAACATAAAATTTTCGATTGTAACAGAACTCTTTCTGTATGAGAACTAGTAAAGAAAACATGTGGTCGACTGTTGAATATCCTTTTTTAAATCCAAGTTGATATTCACCTGTGATATGGTTCCTTCCACCTATTCTTGTGATCTGTTATTTATCACGATACGAAATGATTTACTCAAATATCACTCAAAGAAATTCCCCTATGATGGTTGGGGTTATTGATATAACCTTTTTTTATTAAAAAAAATTGTCT
>JADBJO010004972.1:160000-162500 GCA_016801955.1 Conus betulinus
TATTCCTCATCCCTCCCTCCTCCCCATTTTTTTTAGTTCGTCTGTCTATCTGCTTTTCTTTTTGATCTATATGCCTCTCTATCTCCTCTCTCTCTCTCATCTCTCCCTTTTTCTCTCCTCGTCTCTCTCTCTCTCTCGACCTCCCTCTCTCTCCCTCTCGCCTCCTCTCTCTGCAAATCTGAGCCCGTCACGCTCTCACTGTTGTTGTTGTCTAACGAACGGTTATACCATTTTACTGAAATGATAGAATAACCGCAATAATAATAATAATAATAATAATAATAATAATAATAATAATAAAATAATATATGGTACCTGATGTTTAAGTTGAAGAATAATGATAATCTTCTTCTTCTTCTCTTCTTCTTCTCCTCATTATTAGGTGTTGTTGTTGCTGCTGTTGTTGTTGTTGTCATTGACCATACTAACAATGATAATAATGATAATGATATCATTTTTGTTAATACTATTGTCACAACAATGATAACAACAATAACTATCGCATCACCTGCGAAAGCAATTTCTTGTTTATTTACCAGCCCTCTATCAGTTTACCTACTGTTTTCCCTCACGATGCTCTGGAAAACATCAATGAATATCTCTTGTATAATAAGTAGTGTGCGAGTCTCTTTTCTCCTCTTCTCTCTCGTCCTCTCTCTCTCTCCTCTCAACCCTCCCTCTCTCCTCTCGTCTCTCTCTCTCTCCTCTGTATGTGTGTGTGTGTGTGTGTGTGTGTGTGGTGTGTGTGTGTGGTGTGTGTGTGTGTGTGTGTGGTGTGTGTGTGTGGTGTGTTTGCCATGTGTGTTATGTGTGTGCGTGTGTGTGTGTGTGTGTGTGTGTGGTGTGTGTGTGTCGTGTGTGTCTGTGTTTCTGTGCCGTGTGTGTCTGTGGTGTGTATGTGAGTGGGTGTGTGTGTATAGGCGTGTGTGTGTGTGTGTTGGTGGTAGTGTGGCGTGTGTGTGTGTGTGTGTGTGCTGTGTGTGTGTGGGTGTGTGTGTGTGCGTGAGTGTGTGGTGTGTGTATGCGTGTGTGTGTGTGTGTGTGTGTGTGTGTGTGTGTGTGTGTTTGTGTGTGGTGTGTGTAGTGGTGTGTGTGTGTGTGTGTGTGTTCACTGCTGGTCGTTTCATTGGGCAATGTTTTCCCCTAATATGTTTCCTTACTTGGTGTGTTTGCTTGGTTGGATTAATGAATAAGCCAGACGAGCAAACATTAAAAAAAAATTACGCCCAGCAACCCCTTTGGCTTTATATGGCTTTGTTTTAGCCGGAGGAGATGAATCTCTCTCTCTCTCTCTCTCGCCCTCGTCTCTCTCCGACCTCCTCTCTCCTCTTCTCCTCTCTCTCTCTCTCTCCTCTCTCTCTCTCTCCTCTCTCCTCTCTCCTCCTCTCTCTCTTTACTTTTTGGCCTCTCTTCTATCTCTCTCTCCTCTCCTCTCTCTCTCCTCTCTCTCTCTTCTTTTTGCCTCCTCGCTCTCTCCCCTCTCTCTTCTTCTTCTTCTTTCTCTATCTTTCTTCTTCTTCTCTTCTCTTTTTCCTTTCTCTCTACCTCCCTTCGAATCTCGCTCTCACCCGCCCACCCTCTCTCTCTGTCTGTCTGTCTCTCTCCCTCTCCATCACCCTCATTTTCTCGTCTTCTCCTATTTCTTACTTCTTTCTTCTTCTCTTCTCCTCCCTCTCTCTCCCTACTCTCCAATTTTCTTCTTCTTCCTTCTTCTTCCTTCTTTCCTTCTTCTTCTTTCTGTCTCTATCTACTCTCTTCTCTGTCTTTTCTGATCTCTGTCCTGTCTGTCCTGTCGGTCCTGTGAGACTGTTGCGCTACAAATGTTACAACTGACCATACTCGGCCAGTGACATGTACGCACATACACATGCCCCAAAGCTAGATGTCCGAATGAGCGAGGATAGATGAGAGAAGAGACTAGAGTCCGAGGCGGAGACGACGAGAGCGAGACGGGTGAGATGCCACGAGGAGTGAACAGACTTGACACAGACATGACAGAACGACCCGACAGACTTACCTCACACATCCACACACTTCATACAACAACACACACCAGCACACACCACACACATCCACACACACAACACATCAGCACACACAAACCCACACACAAGGGCCGACAAGACAGACAAACTACTGACGCACCCGACAGACAGACAGACATATATTAAACCTTACATTTAGTCGCAGTGGTGACCGACAGTCGAGAAGAACAGGCGATAGACAGATCATACAGACAGACCAGACAGACAAACAGACAGACTGACCGACCAGACGGAAGATCGACTCGGACAGCAACGAAGGACGACGGATTCTAACAACCCTTTAATAGCCCGTTGACACAATGCGTTCTTTTGTTGCGGACGCCACTTAACCACTCTTACGTATTCGGCGACCTTTCGGCCCGTCATCCAATCAACAAAATCCCACCTTCCAGAAAAAAATACTGTCAAGAAAAACAGGAGACCCTGGGTAGTTCGGTGGTCCAAGGATTGATCTT
>JADBJO010004972.1:167500-172500 GCA_016801955.1 Conus betulinus
GATGCATGCGAAAGTCTTCCTGGTCTAGTTTTTACCCGACAATGCGCAAATGTACTTTCGAAACACACAGCAAAAACACAAACATATGGGTCTCTGCGAATCAATCAGTATGATAAATTATGGAAAGACACCAAGAGATTTTTGATATGTAAATGATCACATGCTCAAAACAAACAATTGATAACATCTGGGTAAATTGTGTTGGACAGTCAAACTAATGAACACACACACACACACACACACACACACACACACACACACACACTGGACGGATGTAGCTTATATTTTCAAGAACAAGACTTTGAAAAAACACTGGTATGCCGATGAATACA
This sequence comes from Conus betulinus, assembly GCA_016801955.1. Taxonomy (NCBI): domain Eukaryota; kingdom Metazoa; phylum Mollusca; class Gastropoda; order Neogastropoda; family Conidae; genus Conus; species Conus betulinus. The sequence goes on from JADBJO010004972.1 coordinate 167,833, forward strand.
CAAAGGCTCAACAGTCTTGCTGTATGAATAAGTACATGCACAAAAAACGGCAACTCGGACAGGAAAATGGGTACATACACAACGAGGACAAGATGATTTAGATAAGCGAATGGACGATTTCAGGGCACAAACACCGAGATGGATGAATACAGACTCGAGCAAAAACAACAGACGGCAGACGCATGAATACATTTATGCAAATAGAAAGCCGGGCAATGTGTTTTTTTTTTTTTGTTTTTTGTTTTGCTTGAATGTTTCCTGCTGCCGCCATATGTCTGAATTCCCAGCGAAATTTCGCTTCCATATTGGTTCATCATTCCAGTGTGCTTCTTGAGCTTACCCTTTCTTTTTAGTAGCATCTTTTAAGAAAAAAAAAAACAAACCTCTTTCATCACAATCACATAACGTAGCAAGAAATTAGTAAGCTTATCTGTGCATATCTTTATGAATACTGTTAGTAGCTGGAATATATATATATATATATATATATATATATATATATATATATATATATATATATATATATATACATATATATATCCGTCCGTATATTTTGGTATATAAGTGCGGAAATGATCAAACATATGTACCAATGAATAGCACATACAAACACTCGGCTTGATGCGTACAGAACTTTGGATATGATGTCTATAGATATACCTTTTCAAATAGACGACACAGAAATCAAGCATAAAAATGCACTATGACTGGAAGGAACTATTCTGGCACCATAGTGCTAAGATAATAAAATTTCCACCTCATTCTACTGCCCTCTTCTATACCCATTTCATATCTCCTCCCATCCAGTCTCTCTTCTTCTCTCAGCTTTTTTTTTGTTTTTTTCACTCACTTACTCTTTCTCTCACACACTTATTCACTTAACGCAAACATATCTAATTTGCTTGTTGCTTGCTCGGTTATACATGAAAGATGTACAAGACTCAAAGGGCAAATATATGCATCAGTACACGTAAAAGCAATGAGGTTTTAAGGTAAGTGTCATGCTGACGATGCTGGAGGTAAGAGATGAGTAATACACAGCTGGGATTGACAATATATGAAGCAGCAGTAGTTTAGATTCCTGTTTATGGTTTTATCACAGGCCCAGTCAGTGTCATATTGAAGCGATTTCATTAACAGTGTGTAGTTTTAAAAAACGGTCTATTTGATTTCTCAGTTGAGAGTTTTTTTTTTTTTTTTTAACCACGGAATGATCTAGTGTAGGTATCGTTTCATCCGGTCTGCAACTGTATATATATATATATATATATATATATATATATATATATATATATATATATATATATATATATATTATATATGTGTGTGTGTGTGTGTGTGTGTGTGTGTGTGGTGTGTGTGTGTGTGTGTGTGTGGATGGAGAGAGAGAGAGAGAGAGAGAGAGAGAGAGAGAGAGAGAGAGAGAGAGAGAGAGAGAGAGAGAGAAGAATTCTTCGCGTGCGACAGAATTTAATAATAAAAAGACAAAGTCACCCTAAAATGGTGTTCAAAACGGAGTGACTGAGGGCGGAGAATGAAGCAAAATTTAGAAAGAGAGGGGGTTAGTAGTGTCTTGTCCTGTGCTTTGTCAATGTCTCTCGGCGGTAACTAACCGGGGGGGGGGGGGGGGGGGGGGGGGGGGTTAGTAGTGTCTTGTCCTGTGCTTTGTCAATATCCTCGGCGGTAACTAACCGGAAGGGGGGGGGGGGGAGGTTAGTAGTGTCTTGTCCTGTGCTTTGTCAATGTCCTTGGCGGTAACTAACTCCCCTCTCTTTCTAAATTTTGCTTAAAATGTTGGTTAGCCCATGAATGCCAATGGGTTCGTTTCACGTTGTCAATTTTGCAGCACTGTGCTTCAAATTTATCTTGAAAGTCTTTCCAGAAATTCTGAGTGTGAACACATTCTCACGAAACGCACTTTAAACTTTTGTTTTCCTTCAAACACAAGCTGCATATGTTGCTTTGTACATTCCCCATTTCTTTCAAAATGAAGTTTATCGTCGGGATGCGATAAAGAGCTCTAGTTTGAAATCACCAAAGTTTTATCTCTTTCATATTGTTCGAAAGCATCTTTGCCATAACTGTAAGACAAGGTAATCTAGAAGTCTTTACAATCTGCTCTACGTGTTGTTATCTCTTTGAAGATGGCTGTAAACCCCTTGTGGGTGTATCTGGTGCATCTTAATAGCCACTGCAACTCATTGTTAACTGGGAGTTCCACACATTCAACGCCTTCAGAAGATCAAGAACAATGTACGTCGTCTTGTCACTCGGATGAAATTGGTCCTATCTTTCTACACCGGCTGCTTACTGGGAAGAGTACTACACGTGAAAAGAGAATCCAGCTCTTGACTTCTAAATCCATTTTTTTGGTCACGATCGTTGAATTGTTTGGCCGTGTTCTGTAAAATGCACTTGTAATCCTCTGAGTTCCTTCCCCTGCAGTCATCAATACCCATATCATGCCATATAAAATCTGCTGGATGTCTTTTTTTTTTTTCATACCAGGCTAGTGTTGTATGAATTTTGCTGCCATGAAAAATGACCCACGCGACCACATTTTACGTGAAATGTGTACGCTGTTGAATGTTTAGGGAAATTTAATTAAGACCAGTGTGTAAATGTGTTCATTACGGATTGTGACATTTAAAAAAAAAACATGATGACTCTGTGTGTGTGTGTGTGTGTGTGTGTGTGTGTGTGTGTGTGTGCGTGGGGTGCGTGCGTGCGTGCGTGCGTGCGTGCGTGCGTGCGTGCGTGCGTGCGAGCGTGTGTGTGTGTGTTGTGTGTGTGTGTGTGTGTGTGTGTGTGCACGTGCGTTTCGTTTCTCCACACTTTCAAGACACAAATACTACGAATACAGCCAGCATCACACCTCCGGAAGACTCCGCCACAAACACGCCAGCCTGCCACAAGGAAAGGAAAAAAAAACTCTCACCATCCTGACGTCACAAGCGCGACCATGACGTCACCCCTCGTCACCGCAACGTCACAGGAACGTCAAACGTAAGCGACAGAAGTGCACACAGGGAAGCCGGAAGCTCTCTCACCGACCTGATTCTGATGTGTCATCTTTGAAGTTCTCCATTTCCTCGATTCTGAATCTACCGTCATCATCATCATCATCACCCTCAGGTAAGATGCACAAGACAAACCACAACCCGACACCACTCAAGATGGGACAAGACAAGACGAGACGACGAGACAAGATTTAGACAAAATTTAATCAAAACAGACAGAATCTACTTGCAGTCCCTCTGGGAGAAAACTATTTATATACAGTTGGTGTAGCATAGATACGTACATATATAACCGAAGAAAAACCGAACTTTGCCACTGGATAGTGATATATTGAGGCAACATTTATAACATTAAACATCTATCTGTGTATAAACAATGCCATACTTTTTGTCCGTTTTGTAACGACTACTATCCTAGTCATATATCCCATGTCCAGGACAACACACCAGTCACGCAAACTCTTAATTATTGATAATGATAGCTGGACTTGCATAGAACTATTTTGCGTTAAGAAGCCTGCTTCGCAAAGCTGGAGACACAATGCCGCGCTTCAGGCCCAAATCAAGTAGCAACACGGTGATTCTTGTGTTTGCTGGAAGATTAGCTTGTATCCGCAAAAAGCTTTGAAAGATGTTCTGTGAAAGTATGCTCAATTGACGACACGCTACAAACTAGCGAAACTTGTTTCGTTAATGAAACTGGCACAGAGAACCGATGAACGATGCCAGTGGTTGACCCATGACCATACCTCCTTCCCAAGAAAGTAGAATTGAAGGAGACCGCTCCATAGTTGACATGAGTAAAAAGTTTAACCACCGCTACTTTTGTGAAGAAAATTATATTTTCACCCAAGCAAGTGTGTGTGTGTGTGTGTGTGTGTGTGTGTGTGTGTGTGTGTGTGTGTGTGTGTGTGTGTGTGTGTGTGTGTGTGTGTGTGTGTGTATGCGTTTTGTGCGTTGGTGTGTCTGTGCGCGTTTTCCTGTTTTGCCTGTCCGTAAGTTCACGCAACAACAACTGAAAAGCTATATCAACCAAATTCGGTGGAAAGACGGGAGGTAGTCCAAATGAGCCCATTGAATTTGAAAGCGGATCGGTTCTTCAGATTCCGAATAAGTGATAGGCCATCTATCTTTCAGTAAGAGTATTACAAATCTTACAATGCATATCATTATTGTTATCGTTAGTGGGAGTATTCGTGTAGTGCCAATCCTCGCTTACAACGCAAGATCCAAGGGCTTTTATTTTTACAATCCAGGAAGCTTCCTATACACAACGGGCTGCCTTCCTGAGTTAGGCCGACTTAAAAGCTGCCTGCTGACCCTGCATGCAGTCATTTACCGTGCATTTTCCCCTTCATTCTTTTTGAAGCATGCTATGTGTATATTTATCATCCATACCAATGGCTTTCTCTTCCGAAAGTTGGTAATAGGATTTTACGTGGGCGCAAGATATCATGCGTGCGTTCATTCACGAAATCTCGGTTTGTAGTCGGAAGATGGAATCAGAAGCCATGTTTACACTCCAGGGACGCCCCCGACTTGGCGGAGATTCGAACCCTCATCCCCAGGATTACCAGGATGACGAGTCCGGCTATCTACCACTGAGTTTTTCCCAGCCCGCCATTAAAAAAAAGGACACTGGAGCGAT
>JADBJO010004973.1:7500-27500 GCA_016801955.1 Conus betulinus
ACAACACACACACACAACACACACACACACACACACACACTTTCTCTCTCTTTTCCTCTCCCTGTGTGTGTGTGTGCGTGTGTGTGTGCGTGTGCGTATGTGTGTGTGTGCATGAGCGCGCACGTGCATGCAAGCGTGTGCGTGCGCGTCGCGCGTGAGTGTGGGTCTCCCCCTTTTACCTAAAGTAAGCAATGTTTCTAGTTTTACCAACCCCGCTGTGATACCCACAACACAACGCCCCTGGACATACGAACTTTTTTTTTTTTCCTGATCTCAGAAATCAACCATCAATCAAAAAATGACTGCCGAGGCCTTGGTTGTGCACTCACGTACCGTCGACCATAAATTTAGCACACCGTTTCCCTAATACCGTCTGTTTGTCTAACGCAGGTACAATGCCGTTCTGTTGAGTACAAAAACATTACTACGAAACCTGCCTGCCCGTTAGTGCTCGAAACTCTCCCCCTGCTATTCTTGGCGCTCCCTATAGAGGAATGTGCCGTTGTGTGACTGCCGTTGATTGCTAGCTCATGGGTGGGGCGGGGTCACTATTAGCCTAGTATGTATGATACATTGGGCTGTTGGGCCGTTCGTTTGCTGTTTTTGGGTGTCAATCTTGACAGACAACATGCCAGTGATAGGTGTGACTCTTCCTTCATAACTTAATGTCACGTAGGTTGTCCCTTTGTCTTTGTTTATGGGACAATCGTACAAATCGCGTGATCGTGGTGTCAGTTCAATGGTTTCTGGTTTCCGAGCCCTTCAGTGGATGCCGTCACACCACGGGAAGAGAGAGAGAGAGAGAGAGAGAGAGAGAGAGAGAGAGAGAGAGAGACAGAGAGAGAGAGAGACAGACAAACAGACAGAGAGAGTCAGTCAGTCAGCCAGACAGACAGACAGAGACACAGACATACACCACACACACACACACACACAACACACACACAACACACCAGAGAGAGAGAGAGAGAGAGAGAGAGCTAGAGAAAAGAGTGGAGAGAGAGAGAAGAGAGATGGATGGCACTCTAAAAAAAGTGGAGGACTTAAGATTATGGAGACCTGTTGCAGAAGTAAGTGCAGACTGTGGGACAAACAGCCTCTGTGTGGGCAGAGTTGGACAAGGGAACGGAGAAATGGGCATACATTGGGGGGATGGGGTGGAGGGGGGGGGGGGGGGGGGGGGGGGTTGGCGCTGGGCGAGAATTCAAAATTCAAAACTTGAGGCCGGAGTCTAGGGGGCCACGATAGCCTCTGGCAGTCCCCAGAGTTGAGATATGTCTGGAAACAACGGCCACTGAAGCTGATACATTTTGATACATAAGAATAACAGTGAAGCTCTATCCTGAAAGATAAAACCCAACGCACTAACTTAAAACAAGCAAACAAAACAAATTAAAAAAAAAAAAAAAAAGAAACAAAACAAAAACAACAACAAAACAAAAAAAACAACGAAAACAAGAAAGAAAGAAAAAAGTAGGGAGAAGATGAACAGGCGAGCGGGGGGAAAAGGGGGGGGGGGGGGAGGGGAAGGGGGGGCTGAGGGGGGGGTGCATATCCCTTCCACCACCCACACAAAATAATTTAAAAAAACAAAACAAACAAAACGAAAAAACAAGAAAGAAAGGGAAAAAAAAAGGGAGGAGAATGTGCGGGCGAGCGGGGAGAAGTGGTTGGGGGGTGGGGGGGGGGGGGGGGGGGGGGGGGTGAGGCGGTGGGAACTCCCTTCCACCACCACACATCCACCACCACCCTCTTCGTCTCCTCTGGGCCCAGCTGTCCATTCAGTGTAACGGTTCTCATCACAGGAGACAAAGAGCTACGCCAACGCGCCTCACTAGCACTGGTTACACACGTACTGCTACACCCAACAGTGGAGTTATTGGGGCGCGAATACCCCCCCCGACCTCTCTCTCTCTCTCTCTCTCTCTCTCTCTCTCTCTACGTGCTGGCAGTTACAAACGACATATACATCACACACACTGTTGGTAAGTCAAAAAGGCCTTTTAATTTATATACCGTGCAAAGGAGACAGATGCAGGGCACACACACACACACACACACACACACACACACACACACACACACACACACACACACACACAGACACACAGGAGAGAGAGAGAGAGAGAGAGAGAGAGAGGAGAGAGAGAGAGAGACAGAGAGAGAGAGAGAGAGAGAGAGAGAGAGAGAGAGAGAAAGTTGTCGAAGGGTGGAAGGGGGGGGGGAGGAAGGGGGAGGGGGGACACGCGCGTGCAAACGCGCGAACACACATACACACACACACACACACACACACACACACACACACACACACACACACACGCACGCGCACGAAGGCTCGCATGCAGCGAGCAGGGCACACACACACACACACACACACACACACACACACACACACACACACACACACACACACACACATACGCACACACACTCACTCACTTGCGTATGCATATACACACATGTGTGCGCGCGCACGTACCTCCTCGTGCACGTCAGTGCGCGCGCGCGCGCGCGCGCGTGCACACACACACACACACACACACACACACACACACACACACACACACACACACACCGCTTGCTCCCGGTCAAATTATACACCGAAAAAACTATTAACGCAAAGGGCAGTGTTGGCATTAAGATAGCTAGTCATTTTCCTCCTCTGGAACGTGACAACTGACATCAGATTATCCTAGCCATCGCGGGAAGTTCATAAAACATGCAATTACTGCAGTGACGACACAGGTGTCCTGTCTTCGTGGCACCTGGCTGTATAATTAACTCCTCCAAAACGACCTGTAACGTCGGTCGCCGATTGTGCCTACGAGCTCAGGTAGCTCACTTAAGGGTCTATATTCCTTTCGAACCAGAACAGCCGGCCAACGGGCAACGGAGTAAGACGGATCCCATCTTTGGGCTGCTAGAATAAGTTTTAGGCAAACGTTTGCCAGTCTGCGATTGGACAATTGTCAGACTACATTATCAGCCAAGAAGGTGAATCAAAACGCGACCGTGATACCAGATAATATCGTGAAGTGGATGGGATGAATTAATGTTGAGAAGTCAAGTTAACGGGAGCTGTTCCCTAGACTAGCCATTCGAGTTTTGAAGTATTATGCTTGTAGTGATCGTTTGGAAATGAATATGTTTATTATGTGATATATACTTTAAAATGTGAAAACGGTTTTTCAATATCTTATACAACGGCAGTGTGACATATGAAACGTAGCTGTTTAGCAACAGCATGCTAACGTCAGTTGGCACCTTCCAACTCTGATTTCCGTGAACAGAGGAGCGTTTGACCTCTACCAAAATCGTGTGCAGTGATCTTGTGACAACTTCAGTCTTTTCAACATTTGATTTCCATCACGAAAGAAGTTCCAAGGTGTCTGGTTTTGGAGTGTGAACCGATCTGCAGCTCTGTGAACGGAAAAAAAACACTGCTCTTTGTTTACATTCATGCCATGCAAGTACTGCGAAGGGGGTTTTACATCTCAAGAATTTTCCTGTATATCCCTAAGTAAACTGTGAGCTACTTATCTACGATTTCTTCCGGCATATGTTTTGAAACAGGGGTTTATCAGAGTCATGCTTGTGAGCATATGAAAGTAAAATTTTTTTTAAATTCTGTCGCTGGTGATCAGGTGAAAGTACAATTGAAGAAAAAAACAAAACAAAGAAAACAAGCAAACACAAAAGAACAACGGCTGCAAAGCAGCACTGTCGTATTGTATCAAGCCTCTCTCAAGTCTCTTTGATGTGGAGAGTTTTAGCCTCGAGAACCTCTCTCATCTTAGTCATTAATTCATTTATCCAGCAGCTTTCAATCATACGCGGTGTGATCTCAAAACCTAGCGGATGTGGTGCAGAGTATATGGACTAGTCTGCACGCAGCGACACCTTGCTGAAACTGAAACTGAGACGGAGAGTTTTAAACAGAGCAGCTGACAGTTAAGGAACGAGAACTGTGCACTTCATCATGAGTCTGTCCAGACTTCCGACAGCCGCCAAAGAACTGCTGAGAATGCACCTGGCCACTAACGTGGTCAGCCAGTGGCATATCCGGGGTGATGGCTTGCGGTCAGTGTTTTCCCTGCACTGTAGAGGGGCTCAGTGGACCCCGCAGCCACAACACCCTCAAGCGTGAGCTCCACTGTGAGGAGTAGAGGCACGCAGGTGGAGGGCAGGAACCTTTCACCTGTGCCCCCATCATCGTCTGCTGTGGGTCAGGTCTCCGGCCTGGCTCTGGAACTGAGCTGTAAGGTATGACCGGTTGGTTGGTTTAACTGGGTGGCTTACTGATTGATTTTGTCATTGAATTGTTTGATCGACTCTTTGATCGATCAGTCGTGTTTACTGAATTGTCGATTGATTGGGATGGCGGTGGGGGTGGGGGTGGGGGGGGGGGGGGAGGAGCGCATGTCGTTGTTGTTTTGGAGTCATTGGGCGTCGCAGGGGTGAGGGTAAGAGGGTGTGGTGAGAATACCTGTTTTTTGACAGCTTGATATAACCTGGGTATTCAGCTAGGTTGGAAGTAAAATGAATATACCCATAAAAGCTTTCTTTTTAGTTTTGGAAAGGAACATTCTAATATGAATGTATCCTTTTATTCTGCTTTTAAGAGAGAGAGAGAGAGAGAGAGAGAGAGAGAGAGAGAGAGAGAGAGAGAGAGAGAGAGAGAGGGGATGAACAACGGTCACGTGTATTCCGTGCATCTGGGGATTTTCTTTGAATGGGATATTAGATAGTTTCCAACGGCACAGCAGAGGTGAAAACAAAACGGTTACTTCAATTGTGCAAGTCTTAACTTTTAAAGTTGAAAAAAAAAACCGCTGTAATAATTCATGTAGACTAAGGACAGCATTCTCCATGAGGCATGCGGCCTGGCCTAAGTAGTCAAATCAACACTCTTCAAAATTCTTTAAATATCTGTAGGCGAGATGCGCTGAGCTGTTTGGAACTCGCTGAATTACGGTAATAAATTACATTAATGAAGTTGAAAAGTAAACAGTGAATCGGGACGTCTTTCTGTAGCCTTATTTTAAAGATATAAATGGGTTGACTCAGTGCGGTGAAGATTCAGTAAAGGCGCACGACAAACACTGCTGATCTGACACTCCATTGAAAGTGCCTGGTCACATCTTAACTCATACGTGATAGATAGTTTACATCCGATGTCATTACAACGAATGTTTACTGACCCACTGCCTGTCTGCTTGATCTGTGAGGGAGTGCCAGTAAAGCATCATTTCTGCTTTGTCAGTGTTAAGCATGGACTTGTTGCTGTTTATCCAAGAAAAATCAAAATCAATGCACAATCCATTGCTAGGCCGAATACCACAAACATTCACAATTGGTGCCTTTTTTTTTACAACTCCATGTCATCTACATATTTGCAAAATTCAACTGAGAGCTGAAATAATGTCAGACAAGGGTTGCGAATAAGAGTAAACAAAACAGGTCCCTACACAAAGCCCTGGGTAACACCATTGACAGGGGAACGTTAAGCAGACATGCAGATATCGTTGACAACTGATAACTACCAGGGACGTCCAGAACTATGCCCTCAATACCAAAAGAGACTTTCAACCTCTGTGGGAGGAAACAATGACCAAACGTATTGAACGCTGCATTGAGGTCAATGATCAAACGTATGAACGCCGCATTGGTCGAAGGTTTCCGACAGCACAATCATCCTTGTTAAGGTAGGGCAACAAGACTATGACAGATATCCTGTAAGACGTGAGTAACGTGCACTTGAACTATTCGTGCAGCTGGTGCGCTGATGATAAGCAGTGTGATCTGTCGCAAGTAGTTCTAAGCATCCTGTGTTAGGAGCCTCATTGGTGCCCTACATTGACGTGGAGTTCTCTCAATGGTGTTCTTATTTATTGGCTTTTTTTTCTGCTGTTTTAACTACGCGTATGAACAAAATACCCAAACGGGCACCCCCTTCACACACATTCACGTATACATACTCAAGCACGCACGCATGTGCATGCCACACACACACACACACACACACACACACACATAATTATATATATATATATATATTATATATATATATATATATATATATATATATATATATATATATATATATATATATATATATATATACACTATCACACGCACGTTATCATTTTTAGTGAGTGATGAATTCAAGAAAGTACACGCGTTGAACTGAACCGCGATCGTGTTCACAGACGCTCTTTCTGTTTAGACACTGAGTCACACACACACACAAAAAAAGAGTGAGGTGCGATAAGGCTAAGGGGGCAGTGGGAGGGAGGAGAACTCACAACATTCTTTTCATTTCAGGTACGTGTGATTAATCTTTTTACAAATGGATATCTCTTATCACGCACTTTAAAAACGTACGGGAACGTTTTTTTTTTCGTTTTTTTTTTTTTAGGTGAGTTGGCAAACATACACTGTCGTGGCTTCTCTTGCTCACAGCTTGCTTTGAAGCAAAAGATGAAGCAGTGGGTGTTTTGCTGAGAGAGAGAGAGAGAGAGAGAGAGAGAGAGAGAGAGAAGGGCAGCAGGTTACCATCGCATTTTGGTGACACCAGTTCTACGAATCGCCTCGCCGAGACAAACGTTTATACACCACATCAATACAGAAGACAGAAATCAAAACCAAACACTAAACCACGTAGTCTGTTCTGTTTGCTTCTGTCCGATTGAAGATCCTCTTTTCTTCGGTCGTAGAAAGAAAAGTAATGTTGGTAAAGCTTTAAGGTCAGGGAGGGTTTTTTCCCCTCTCGGAAAGCGGATACCTCCACCAAGGTCCACCAGATCCTGGATCTGCCCATTAATCCGGATCTGCACCGCACGTCCTGACCAAAATATTGTGGATTCGTACTTCAGCCACATTCCAGTTTTCATAGAATGTCGTTCAAATAGGTTTTAAAGTCATTCGTGTAATCCTGCTGACACGCCAACAAGCCAACAAATGCCGATAAGTTCTCAGTTTCATTTTTCTCTATCATCATCTGTGCCAGTTCAATGGCAATATCCCCATGCCGCTAATTTTGGGTTCCCGTCGACAGCCACACCCCGACTTGTCCTGCCGTTTCATCGGCACCGGCAATCTAGTTGGAGCACTTAGTATCAAGTCTTGTGGCAACCTGCCAAAGGAGACACTGCGCTTCTATGGTGCCTCTCCTAATCCAGCATACGCAGGACACCACCTGCTAAGTCTTAAACAGATGACACTCACTAGTTATTCAAGGACCCAGCGTGAGTAAACATCTCTCTATGGAGGGTGCCACCACGTCCATCCAGCGACGGTCCCGATGAGCTGGACGATAACGGCGACCTCACATGAACTCACCAAGGACACACACACATGGAAGGGAAATCAAAACGAAGGTCACGACGAGAGCAGGGCATAAAAGGCCCAAAATGTGAACCTTTGCTTTTCAGTGCTGGTCTATGAGAATGAGGATGATGATGATGATGATGATGGTGATACTATGGAGTCCCATTCCGGTCTGAGAATGCATGAGATGGCTGTACTCTGCGCTTAGTTTCGCCATACATCCTAATGTCGACCAGGCCCGAGAGAGACATAAACCTGCAGTGTTGGTCATGCAGTTTGAGTAACAGAGACCACACATCTATTCCATGGATGAAAATCGACTGTGTTGTCCTATTCTTCCCAGTTGAGCCCATACAAAACTCAGCTTTGGGCAGCATCTAGTCGGAGCAGAAAAATTCCGCTAATGAATGGTTCTGATGACGGTTGACTCCACAATCTGCCAGCCGGAAAAATGTGACGCTAACCACTGTTCCACAGCGGCTAGTTATTCCACAGAATCCTTGTAATTCCTGCTTGAGCTCTAGGGCTAGGCAGAAGGCAGAGCCGCGAGTTATGAAAGCCGCCCGATTCTCGTATACACAAGGAAGCGTAGCAACAGGTTTAAGTCACTGTCGCCACGTTCGAATCATAAGGGAGATTTTTTTTTTTTAAGGGAGTTAACAGATTCGGACAATCTCTCTCTCTCTCTCTCTCTCTCTCTCTCTCTCTCTCTCTCTCTCTCTCTCTCTAATCAGCTACTTTTCCATAAAAGATTAGTGGTCAAAGGACAAGTCTTTTTCCCAATACAAGGTCTGTTACAGCAATATATATATATATATATATATATATATATATATATATATATATATATATATATATATATATATATATATATCAGGGAAAGATGGCGCTTTCTTTCCATTGCAGAGTTACAACTGTGAGATTATGGGCCCATATCCTTACCGCAATTTGTGTGTGCGTCATTTCTTAAACTAACCTTACATCACACCCAAGACATGTCACTTTCAATCCATCCAAGATGATGATAGTAAACGAAGTCGAACTGTTTTCAACACAGTGTCTGTATTACACACACTGAACCCAGGGCTCCCGAGAGGACGATGCTTCACTCTTCTTAGGCAGTCACGCCCCCGTGTCCCCGGATTGGAAACGCCCTAAAACGCGAATAGATCCAACCCACAAGACCAAACACGCGAACTGACATGCAGAAAAGCGCGAATCTTAAGTGATTAAAAAAGATCAACTTACGGTGCCCAAAATCGCGATATTTTTTTTTCCACGGTATAACACAACTGTGTTGCGAGTGAATTATTCGGCTCTGTAGGTCTATCTCATTCGGCTGTGCGGGTCTGTCTCGTAAACACTCACACTCGAAAAGAATATCTTTTCCAACTCAATCCATTCAACCTTCAATAACACCCCCCTTCCCACACCACACACACACAGCGCGCGCGCGCACGCGCGCGCGCATGCATGCATGCAAGCACGCAAGCACTCATATACGCACACGTAAACACATATTTTTCCGTGCATGTTTTTTCTGTACGTCATAATATTGAAGATGGCTGACTTATCTAACAGCATTTTATATTCCCTTGTCGTGCATGCCGCATAATTTACCGCCGAGACGTTTTTCATCAATATTGGACGAAAAAGAGTGCATGTTCTGTCGAGGGATCCAATACGAAAGGAAATCTTTCTTCTGATGCTGAAAAAAAACATACCGCATGCAACTCGTACACCCATGCATGCACACAACACAATTTAAATTACAGGCACACACACAAACACACGCACATACACGCACACCACACACACACACACACACACACACACACACACACACACACCACACACACACACGACACACGCATGACAAAACACCTTCGCGGGACTGTAAATACACATATACATCCACCCACACTCACATTTGATGGATGGTAGTCAGTTTGCCCTTCTCAACATGCAAACACATATTTCTGGGTTTTCTCATTCTCCATTACCCACGCAAATTCCTCCATCAGGGCGAGCTAACTGGCTTACATCGTGATTAAACAGTGTGTTTGGTGTGGGGGGGGGGGGGGGGGGGGGGGAGAAAAAAAAGTCGGAACCTGCGTCACTCAATCCCATTCCGCTAGGATGCCTTTCTTATCACTTCTTATTCAATCCTGTTTGTCCATTCCCTCACTCATTCCCACCCGTCCCTTCCCCTCCCTCGTCCCCGACCGTTTGCCCCACCCCCTCATCCCATTTCCTGTTCACGTCTGCACCCTTTCCCCCTCCCTCCTCTCCCTCTCTCCGCACTCCGGCTCTCCTCTACCATTCCCATCCGTGCTGTGCCCTGTCCCATTCCTCTCCTCCTCCTCTACACTCTCCCCCCTCTTCGCAATCCTCCTCGCCCTCCTCTCCCCTCGCTCCACGCGCTCTCCTCTCCTCCCTCTCTCTCCTTCACCTCCCCCACAGTCCCACACTCTCCTCTCCCTCCTCCTCTCTCGCTCTTCTCTTTCCTCCTCTTTTTTCTCTCTCTCTCTCTCCCTCTTCCTCCTCTCTCTCTCTCCCTATCCTCCGTCTCCTCCCCCGCGCTCTCTCGGCTTCCGCCTCCTCTCCTCTCTCTCCTCTCTGCCTGGCTTTCTGTCTGTCTGTGTCTCATGTTCCTTCTTTTTGCTGTCCCCCCCCTTCCTTCCCACTCGCCCTCCTCCTCTCTCTCATGCCTCTCCTCTCTTCTCTCCTCCTCCTCCTCACCCCCTCTCCCTCTCAATCTCCATCTCGTCCCGCCCCCCCGCTCCTTCCCCTCTGGTTCTCTCTCTCTCTCTCCTCTCCCTCTCCTCCTCCTTCTCCTCTCTCTCGCTCTCTTCGTCCCTCCTCTCTCCATCCTCTCTCTCCGTCCCTCTCTCTCTCCACTCTCCTCCTCGCCTTCACTGCCCCCCCCCCCTCATCCTCTCTCTCTCCTCTCCATCTCCTACTCCCCGCCAACTCCTCCTCTCTCTCTCTCTCTCGTCTCCGATTCCCTCCTCCAACTCTCTGCTCCGCTCTCTCTCTCTCTCTCCTCCTCCCCTCCCCTCTCCTCTGCCACCACTCCCCACCTCCTCCCTCCATCTCTCGCCTCCCATCGCTCTCCCCCTCCTCTCTCTCTCGTCTCTCCTCCTCTCTCTCTCCTCCTCCTCATCTATCGATCCACCCTCTCTGCTCTCTCCTCTCTCTCTCTCTCTCTCTCTCTTCTCTACACGCCCTCCGTCGTCTCTCCCCTCCTCTCTCCCATCTCCTCCTCGTCCTCCTTTCCTCCCTCTCACTTTACCCTCACCCACTTTCCCTCTCCCTTCATTTCTCCTCTCTCTCGACCTCTCTCTCTCTCCCATCGTCTCCGCTCTATCCCTCCTCCATCCTCCCCTCCTCCCCCGTCTCCTCTCTCCCCCCTCGCTCCCATCGTCTCATACTCCCCCTCTCCCACCCTCTCCCTCTCTCCCTCTCCTCCCCCTCTTAGTTATTCCTTTTAGTGGGGCAGGGTCGGAAGAACAACAAAGCTGTATTGTGTTTGTCGTGGGGGGGGGCCCCCCGTCTGGAAATAAAGATTACCACTATCATCATCATCATCATCATCATCATCCACCTTTCTCTCTCCTCTCTCCTCTCTCGTTCCCTCGTCCGCTCATCTCTCTCTCTCTCTCTCGATTTTAAAAGGGTACCTCATCTCTCTCCTCTCTCTCTCTCTCTCTCCTCTCTACATCTCTCCCATAACCTCTCTCTCTCTCTCTCTGCCTTCTGTCTGACAGTCTGTCCGTGTCTCTCTGTCACTCTTTTGCTCTCCCCTCTCTCCCGCTCACTCCGCTCTCTCTCTACCTCTATCTCTATCTCATCTCGCTTTCCTCCTCATCCTCTCCCTCTCTCTCTCCTCGCTTCTCTCTCTCTCTCTCTATCGTCTCTCTCTCTCTCTCTCGTCTTTCGCTCTCCTCTCATATTTAGTCCTTCAGTGGGGCGGAGGACGGATTGAAAACAACTTGCTATCTGTTTATGTGAACCTTGGAAATAAAGATTATCAATATCATCATCATAATCATCATCATCATCCATCATCTCTCATCTTCTCTCTCTCTCTCTCCTCTCTCTCCGTCTCTCCTCCTTCTCTCTCTCTCTCTTGCAGGCGGGGGGGAGACAGAGAGCCGTGAAAGGTGAAGGGGTCAGTGACGATGTGTTTCTGATGTTCATACAAACCTCCTGGTGTTTTTCAATGTTGTGGCCTATGTGTTGGGTCAACATAGATTGGAATAGTTTTCTTCATTGCTGTTTGGACACAACTCTTATATATATATATAGATATATATATATTATATATATATATATATATATATATATATATGTGTGTGTGTTGTGTTTGTGTGTGTGTGTGTGTGTGTGTGTGTGTGTGTGTGTGTGGAATAGGATTGCGTTTGCCCCCCCCCCCCCCGAAAAAGGAATAAAGTAAAAACAAACAAACAAACAAATGCAACCACAGAGGACATACACAGGCACACAGACACAGACAAGACAGAAACACACACACACCACACACACACACACCACACACACCACACACACACACAGAGCGAGAGAGAGAGAGAGGGGGGCGAGGGAGGGAGGGAGAGAGCGACTTCAACACGCAAAGACTGTAAATACACACTATACATCCACCCACACTCACATTGGATGGATGGTAGTCAGTTGCCCTTCTCAACATGCAAAACACATATTACTGGGTTTTCTCATTCTCCATTACCCACGCAAATTCTCCACGGGGGCGATCTGACTGGTGGTTTACATCGTGATTTAAAAGTGAGGGGGGCGGGGTTGGGGGGGGGGGGGGGGCGGAGAAAGAAAAAGTCGGAACCTGCGTCACTCATCCCATTCCGCTAGGATGCCTTTCTTATCACTTCTTATTCAATCCTGTATGTCCATCCCTCACTCCCATTCCCCACCCCTCCCTTCCTCTCCTCGTCCCCGACCGTTTGCCCCCCCCCTCATCCCATTTCCTGTTCACGTCTGCACGGCTTCCTCTTCGTCAATTCCTGATAAAAGGTGGTTTGAATCGACCTCTCTCTCTCTCTCTCTCTCTCTCTCGTCATATCTCTCTCTCTCTCTCTCGCTCTCTCTTGTGTGTGTGTGTGTGGGTGTGGTGTGTTGTGTGTGTGTGTGTGTGTGTGCGTGTGTTTTTAGAGAGAAGTTGGAAGGAGAGAGGAGAGACAGAGAGGAGATAGAGAGAGGAGAGAGAGACAGAGAGAGAGACAGAGAGAGAGATTACGTTTGTGTTGTCACGAATGATTGCCTACAATTACAGATTACACCAAACAGCGATAACACAGTAACAGCTCCAGGACCTATCTCCCTTCTTTCCTTTGTCCAGGGCACAATGGGTCGAGCGTGGATGGTGGTCTGCGTGATGGTGTTGGGTTGCGTCAGTCTGGGACTGACCCTGACGGCCCTGCTGACTGACCACTGGTACCAAGCGTCCACCGCTGACAACATTGACCCCGTGGCCAGACAGGAGTACAACTTCCACTACGGGCTGTGGAAGATGTGCTACGACGAGGGGAATTCCTACTGGTAAGTGTCGATGTAGGGCGTTTCTATTTGTCGTTCTGTTTGTGTCGGTGTGTCTGTGTTCTTGTTCCTCCTCATAGATGTCCTAAGGTTTTGTCCGATCTTCCATGGATTTCATTGGATTGGTTGACTTATTGTTATACTGAACGGGTAATGAAATTCTTTCTTTTTGGTCCTTTCTTTCTTTCTTTCTTTTTTCTTTCTTTTCTTTCTTTCTTGTTGTTCTGTTTTTTCTTCTTCTTCTTCTTCTTCTTCTCTTCTTCTTCTTCTTCTTCTTCTTCTTCTTCTTCTTTCTTCTTCTTCACGGTTGCCATTGATTGATGCGTAAATATCATAAATAGAAACAACATCAAGATTTGAAGTGTGTCCCTATGGGAAGAATTTGCAAATCAGACCTCTGACAAAGGTGTTGAAAAGGAAAAGAGGGAGGATAAACGTGTGTGTGTGTCAGTGTTGGTGTGTGTGTGTGTGTGTGACGTGTGTGTGTGTATGTGAGTGTGTGTTTGTGTGTGTGGGTGTGGGTGTGTGTGTGTGTGTGTGTGTGTGTGAGAGAGGATGAGAGAGAGAGAGAGAGAAAGAGGAGAGAGGGAGAGGAGAAGAGAGAGTGAGAGAGAGGAGAAGAGAGAAAAGAGTGTGTGAGAGAATGCAGTGAGCGTGGGTGTTGTGTGTGTTGTGGGGGATGAGAGGGAGTCTGAGTGGTGTGATGTCGTGTGTTGTGGTGTGTGGTGTGTGGTGTGTGTGTTTGTTCATGTGTGTGGAGGTGTGTGGTGTGTGTGTGTGTTGTGTGTGTGGGGGTGGGTTGTGTGAGGGAGAGAGAGAGAGGAGGAGAGAGAGAGAGAGAGGGAGAGAGAGAGGGGAGGGAGAGAAAGAGAGAGGTGTGTGTGTGTGTAGGTGTAGGTTATGGGGGTGAGTGTGAGTTTGTGTTGTCCTTACGACTTCCACTTTTCCTGAGTTTGTTCTTTTTTTTTTCGTTTTCCCTCCTACTATCATTCAGCTTGCAATGAAGTCTTTCATAATGATCACGAGAGTACAGAGACAAAATGAACGAGAAAAGAGATCATCAGTAAGACCAGGAATAGGATTTAAACGAAGAAAGTAAAGTGAAAGAAAGAAAAACAAGGGGGAAAGAACTAGAAAGAAAAGTATAGGAAAAAAAAGACGAAAGAAGCGAACGAGAGCTCGAGAGATAAACAGACAAACTAATGGAAGACTGTCAACCGTGAAAGTCTTGAGCTGGAAGGATCTTAATCAATAACGT
The DNA here is from genome assembly GCA_016801955.1 of Conus betulinus. Taxonomy (NCBI): domain Eukaryota; kingdom Metazoa; phylum Mollusca; class Gastropoda; order Neogastropoda; family Conidae; genus Conus; species Conus betulinus. The sequence continues at coordinate 21,662 of JADBJO010004973.1, forward strand.
CTGAAATAGTTCGAGGGGGGGGGGGGGGGGGGAGTGAGGAGAGTTGAGTGGAACATAGAGACGGGACAGACAGACAGGGAGAGAGAGAGAGGTGAGAGAGAGAGAGAGAGAGACCTGGAGAGAGAGAGAGGAGAGAGAGAGAGAGAGAGAGAGAGACAGGACAGACAGACAGACAGATACAGACAAACAGCAGACAGGAGGAGAGAGGCGAGAGAGAGAGGAGAGAGGAGAGGAGGAGAGAGAGAAGAAGTGAGAGAGGGGCGGTTGAGAGAGAGTGGAGAGAGGAGGGAGGAGAGGTGGTGGAGAGAGTGGATGGAGATTGGTGGCCAGAGGCGTGCGAGGAAGGGGAGGTGGATAGTGTGGGGGAGGGGTGCAGGGGGGGTTAGAGAGAGCGGCGGGGAGATAGAAAGATGTCTCCATGATGGATGAAAAAAAAAACATAGAAAAAAGAAAGAAGTAGTACAATAATTAACAAACAAACAGACAAACAAACAAACAAAAAAAGATTCCGGTCAGTCAACTCAACAGACATCAGTGTGAGGCATGATACTTTAAGATGTCTGCGAGGTGACTCTTTACGGAGAGAGGTTTTAAGTTCTAGATGAGTAGGGGGACGAGGGAAAGAATAAGCTGGGAGGAGGGGGGGGGGGGGGGGGTAGGCAGGAGGTGGGATGGGGCGGTGACGGGGTGAGGGTCGGGGGAGTATAGTAGGGTAGGGTGTAACCAAAGTGGTAGAGGGGGAAGAAAAAGTGACCGGAGTCGCGAGACGAGGCCCCTTTGCATGCGAGCCAGACTCTCTCTCTCGCGCTAGACAACCCCGACTTCGGCCAAAAGGGCTCTGAAATTGGTTCTGAAATTGGTTTTCGTGACGCGCGGTGACTGAGTGTGGAAATATGAGGATTCACCATTGACTGGCGAAACTAAGAGAAGAAAAGAAAGAAAGAAAGAAAGAAGCGAGATGGAAAATGTGTGTATGTGTGTGTGTGTGTGTGTGTTGTGTGTGTGGTGTGTGTGTGTGTTGTTGTGTGTGTGTGTGTGTGAGGGGAGAGCGAGAGAGAGGGAGGAGAGAGAGAGCCTGAGAGAGAGAGAGAGAGACAGACAGACAGACAGACAGGAGAGAGGGTCATCAGAAAGTGTGCTCCACCTTGGCATTTTTCCGTAAAAACTTTGTTCCGAAAAACTCGATGTTAGACAATTGTCTTTCCGACTGACACTCCCACTCACAATCTCACATTCACCTGAGTACACGTTCACGTACAGGACATACTCTCTCTCTCTCTCTCTCTCTCTTCTCTCTCTCTCCTCTCTCTCTATTTCACACACTCTACACACACACCACACACACACACACACATATACATGCGCGCACGCAGACACACACACAAACACACACACACGCACACACACACACACACACACACACACACACCACACACACACACACACACACACACACAAACACACCCACTCACACACTCAACTTCACTCACTCACACACACCACACACACACACACGCACACACGCGCTCTCGGCTCTTCTCTCTCTCTCTCTCTTCTATCTCTCTCTCTCTCTCTCTCTCTCTCGTACACGCACACGCAACATACACTATTTAAAAAAATGCATACTAGCTGCTTCAGGAATGTACACACCGCAGGGCCACAACATATTTTGTTCAGTCGTTTGTGGTTAATGTCGCTTTTATCCTTGTGTGCCCTTAACTTATCAACGTTTAAGGATAGAAGGAAGTGAGACAGACAGTTGTCAGTGTTGGAAAAGAAGGCAAAAAGTGAATAAACAACTTAAAACAAAATGGTACAATAATGCAGATTTAAAAGTGAATACCCACAGAACAAATACTATTTCGACAAGTACGTGTCCACACCTACACACTGCTGAGAAACATGCACAAAACACTATTTCCCTAATGGCAGCAGGCGTGCGAATCACAAGGTATTAAAAAAGTGAATGAAATCACGAGGGAATGATGAGTGCAATTTGCTTAGACACCCCCCACCCCCCCCCCCCCCCCCTCTCTTCCCATCCCTCGTCATCCTTCTTCCCCCAAGACCCTGTGCTCAATTCATCCCTCCCACGACTCGGTGTCCCTGTCCCTTTCTCATTCTGACCCACCCCCCTCTATTCCAAGTTCGTCCTGTCTATGGGAAGGAATTTCTCTCTTTTAACTTATTGTCGTTGGTGCTATTCTTCTTTCTTGCTGGTGGTGGGCAGGTTGGTGATGGTAATGATGGTGGTGGCTTTCTTCTTGTTCTTGTTCTTCTTGTTCTTGTTTCTTGTTCTTGTTCTTCTTCTTCTTCTTGTTCTTCTTCTTCTTCTTCTCTGTCGCTGGGTAGTTAGAGCAGGCTGTCTGTCAGTGTAGGTCTATGCCCTCGCCCTTCGGGTGATGGAAGTGAGGCGACGAAGACTGTAATTTGTACACTTGTTAATCCTGTTTTGTCACCTCAATACACAGTGTGTGTGTGTGTGTGTGTGTGTGTGTGTGTGCGTGCGTGCGTGCGTGCGGCGTGCGTGCGTGCGTGCGTGCGTGCGTGCGTGCGTGCGTGCGGCGTGTGTGTGTGTGTGTGTGTGTGTGTGTGTGGTTGTGAGAGTGTGTGTGTGTGGAGTGAGTGTGTGTGTTCATAATCAATCTTTTGTATGTGGTGCGTGTGTGCGTGCGTGCGTGCGTGCGTCGGCGTGTGTGGTGTGTGTGTGTGTTGTGTGTGTGTGTGTGTGTGTGTCTGCGCGTGGGGTTGGCTGAGTATGTTCTGTACATGCAACGTATACTAATGTATGTATATGTGCGCGTGTCTGTCAGTGTATGCCTGAAATTTACAGTGCAATTGTCCTTACATTATTTTTAGTTATTTTTCTCTTCTTTCTTCTTCTTTTCTTTTTCTTCTTCTTCTTCTTCTTCTTCTTCTTCTACTCGTTGTGTGAGGGGGGTAGTGTGGTGTGGTTGTGTGGGTGTGTGGTTTGTGCTCATACTGGCTGGACTGAGTACGGTTCTGCCAAATGATGGAAGACCGTATGTAGAATAAGGTAGGTATACACAATGCCGGGGGCGGGCAGGTTGTTGTATGACACCGGAAAGAGTTACAAGTGTTGAAAGGTTTTGCAGTACAAGTAGTGTTGCAGTGGGTGATTTAGTCTCTGTCGTCTTCGTCTGTACGTCGTGAGGATTCTATTAGATAAGAGTTGCGGAGTAGTTCAGTAATGCTCGCGTCTAGGACCGAGAGAGTATCCTTGATTGTCCATTGACACGTATATTTGCATTGTCTCGTAGTAGCTGTCGATTGATATCTCCTGTGAACAAAAAGTGCCAGGAAAAAACGAAACAGAAACAGCACAATAAAAGGATATTTACAAAAGAAGAAGAACAAAAGAGAAAGAAAGAAAAGAAAGAAAGAAAACCAACAGTAAAGATAATGGGTTCAAAGAGAAATCGCTACAGGACGAGTGAGAGAAACAAAGGAAACAAACAAGATAAAGTCATTGTCCGTTGAGGTCGATTTGCTAATTCACTGTGAGAAAGGCACAAGTCAAGCGAAAAAAAGAAAAGAAAAAGACCAGAACAAAGGAGAAGTTAAAACAAGAAAAAAAGAAAGAAAAGAAAGAAGGACAAGAAAACCAACAGTAAGAGTAGGGTGGGCGTAAAAGAGAAATCGCTTACGGAGGGAGGAAAACAAAGAAAAAAACAAGATAAAGTAAAATGAGTAAATGAAAATCTGGTGAGAAAGTAAGTTGAGTATCGAATGAAGCAGAAAACCAGAACAATAGAAGAAGAAGGATTAGACGGTGAAGAGGAGGAGAGGAGAGAAGAGGAGGAGAGTAGAAAGAAAGACGAAGAAACGAAGAAAGAAAGAAAAAGCAAGAAGAAGAAAGAACAAGAGGAACAAGGGGAAACAAAGGGGAAACAAGAAACAGAAAGGAAAAAAGAGAGAAAGAGAGTGGAGGAGGAGGAGCGAGGAGGAGAGGAGAGGAGGAGAAGAAGGAGAAGAATAGGAGGAGGGAAGAAGAAGAAAAAGAAAGAAGAAGAAGAAGAAGAAGAAAGAAAAGAAGAAAGAAGAAAAGGAAGAGAAAAAGGAAAGGAAGGAGGGGGGGTAGGAAGAGGAAGGGAAAGGGGAGGAAAAAAGAAGAATGGGGGGGTGAAAGAGGGAGGGAGGAGGGGGAAAAAGAAAGGATGGGAAAAGGGGACAAGAGACAAGAAAATTTAAAAGAGGGGAAAAAAGAGAAGAGAAGAAAGGGGGGGGGGAGGACGAAAATGGAGGAAAAAGGGTTGGAAGACGGTAGGGAACTAGGGGGGGAAAGAAAGAAAAAATCAGATGAGGGGGGGAGGGAAAAAAAGAAAAGAAAGGAAGGAAAGATGGGAGGGAAGAAGGAAATGAGGAAAGGGTAGTGGGTGGGAAAAAAGGGGGGGGGGGGGGAGGGAGGGAGGAAAGGATGAGACGGGAGGGGGGGGAAAGGAAGGTGGAAGGAGGGAGAAAAGAAACAAGTAGATGGAGAGAGGGAAAGGAGTTTTTTTTTAAAAAATTAAAGAAAAAGGAGGGGGGGACGAAAAGGGAAAAAAAAGGAAAAAAAAAGAAAGGGGAAGGGGGGGAAAAGGAAACGGGGGAAGAAGAAAGGAAAAAAAGGAGGGAAAGGGAGAAGAGAAGGCTGAGAGAGAAGGAGGGGGGGGGGGGAAGAGGAAGGAAAGGAAAGAAGAAGGAAGGTGAAAAAAAAAGGGGGAAAAAAGAAAGAAGGGGGAAGGGGGAAGGGAGGGGGAGGCAGAGAAGGGGAGGGAAAAAAAAAAGGAAAGAAGAGAAAGGGAAGAGGGGGGGGGGAAAGGGAAAGGAAGAATAGGATAGGAGAGAAAGGAAAGAGGTAAGGGGGGGGGTGAGGAGGGGAAGAGGGGGGGGGGGGGAGGAGCGAAAAAAGAAGTACAGGAGAAAGAAAGGAAAGGGAGTAAGGGGGGGAAAAGGAGGGAATAGGGGGAGGGGGGGATTTAAAGCAGAGAAAAGGAAAGGAAGAAAGGGGGGGGAAGAAGGAAGGGAAAAGAATAGAACACAAGGAGAAAGGAAATGACAGACAGACAGGAAAATATCAAGAAGAAGAGGAAGAAAAAGAAAAGCCGTGAAAAAGCGTGGGGGGCCTGTGGTGCCCAAAACTCCTGAAGGCAAATTCAACGTTACGAAGACAATCGCTGAATCCAATATGTCTATAAACAAGACATGCCTGGTGAACAGCATCGTTCAACCGCAGATTCGAACCGCGGGCCTGAGACGCCCGATACGCATATGCTGCAGGCCCAGGATCTCCGGGAATGGCCCAGCCTCGTGGCGGGCATGGTACGGATCCAGGCTGGCGGAGGACGGGTGCTGTGTCACACCAGCTTTTGTTGAACAAACCAATTGCCTTGGGTGTAGATCGGAAAAGAAAAGCGCCTGGGGAGGGGGAGGGGCTGGGGACTTGTAGGGGTGGGGTGCGGGAGGGTGGGGGTGCGGGCGTGGGGGCACACACCACACAGAGAGAGAGAGAGAGAGATGAGACGATGAGAGAGAGAGTGAGAAGGAGAGAGAGAGAGAGGAGGAGAGGGCAGGAGACGAGGAGAGAGAGAGAGATGAGAGGAGCAAGAGAGACGAGAGGAGGAGGGAGAGAGAGAGAGAGAGAGAGAGGCGGAACCGAGAGACGGAGGAAGCAGCGGAAGAGACGAGAGAGGAGGAGGAGAGAGGAGCGAGGAGAGAGAGAAGGAGAGAACAGGAGGAGCAGAAGCGGGAGAGAGGAGAGGCAGCTGAGAGAGACGGGAGGACGAGAGAGAAGAGAGAAGAGAGAAGAAGAGAGAGAGAGGAGAGACGTCGGAGAAGA
>JADBJO010004973.1:35000-40000 GCA_016801955.1 Conus betulinus
TTAACGAGTCGCGTATTTATAGAATGGCGCAATTGGATCACTTTGTGAACGTTTAACGGGTCTGGAAGTTGATTTCCCCTTCCTTTCTTTCATATGGTCATCAAGGTACAAGCCAGGTGGTTCCGAACGGAGAGACTGAAATCAAAGGAATGATACCACTTGGAGGGCTTCCAGCCGGCGCGAAAGATAGGGTCACGGGTGGGTGCAAAGGCCTGAAATGTGACGTCAACTAAGGGGAAGGTCATGTCTTTGAAGATTGTATGTGAAGTCATCGATGGAAAAATCCCCCAAAGCAAGGGAAATAATTGGTGGGGAGTTGTTCTTTCACCGACGATCAGCTTAACATTCAATGCTGGCTCAAACGTACGGCAGGTCTCAAAACGCTTACATGGATTTTACAGTGATTTAGTGCAACGTCCTAACTGTGGCGTGTGACCAGAAAGAACATGGAGCAGGAGGAGAGGGAGAGGGAGGAGGAGGGGAGAAAAGGAGGAAAGAAATTGGGGGAGACATACGCAGGAGGGGGATGGGGGCTGTAAAAACACCACTACTGTTCCGTGGGCCTCCAGCCATAACATGAAGAGCGAGCGGTTGAAGGTTGCCCAGAACACTTCTTCAAGCTCCGGGAAGGCCCATAAAACGTTCCGTCCAGTCTTTCATCTTTCGCCCCGTGCGTCGGACTCTGTAACTGTGGCTGTCGCAGAACGGCCATAAAAAACTTGGGCAGGCCCAGTATTGTCGTGTGCAAGCCATCATGTCTCATCTCTTTGGATTTGGGAGTCAGGACAGAAAGAAGAAGAAAATCAGAATTGGACAACGCGCATGGATGAAAACAAAAGATAAGCGAAATAGAACAAGACATGAATAATCTGTAGAGGGGAAAATGAACCCTTGGGGATAGTTTGACACCGTAGAAATGCCTGTTTTCCTTTCAGCGTGTTCTCATTTTACTCTTGTGCCTTTCGCTAGCAGCTTTGGGTGCCGTTGGATTCTGATTTTTTAGCCCTTTGTGATGGGAATACCACAGAAATGCAGACTGTTGTATATGTGATGGGAATACCACACAAATACAGACTGTTTGTATATGTAATGCGAGTACCACAGAAATACAGACTGTTGTATATGTGATGGGAATACCACACAAATACAGACTGTTGTATATGTGATGCGAGTACACACACAAATACAGACTGTTGTATATGTGATGCGAGTACCACAGAAATACAGACTTGTATATGTGATGGGAATACCACAGAAACGCAGACTGTTGTATATGTGATGGGAAATACCACAGAAATACAGACTGTTGTATATGTGATGCGAGTACCACAGAAATACAGACTGTTGTATATGTGATGCGAGCGCCACAGAAACGCAGACTGTTGTATATGTGATGGAAATACCACAGAAATACAGACTGTTGTATATGTGTGATGCGAGGTACCACAGAAATACAGACTGTTGTATATGTGATGGGAATACCACAGAAATACAGACTGTTGTATATGTGATGCGAGTACCACAGAAATACAGACTGTTGTATATGTGATGGGAATACCACAGAAATACAGACTGTTGTATATGTGATGGGAATACCACAGAAATACAGACTGTTGTATATGTGATGCGAGTACCACAGAAATACAGACTGTTGTATATGTGATGGGAATACCACAGAAATACAGACTGTTGTATATGTGATGGGAATACCACAGAAATACAGACTGTTGTATATGTGATGCGAGTACCACAGAAATACAGATTGTTGTATATGTGATGCGAGCGCCACAGAAACGCAGACTGTTGTATATGTGATGGAAATACCACAGAAATACAGACTGTTGTATATGTGATGCGAGTACCACAGAAATACAGACTGTTGTATATGTGATGCGAGTACCACAGAAATGCAGACTGTTGTATATGTGATGGGAATACCACAGAAATGCAGACTGTTGTATATGTGATGGGAATACCACAGAAATGCAGACTGTTGTATATGTGATGGGAATACCACAGAAATGCAGACTGTTGTATATCTGTCCATCTAAGGCCAAGAGAGGACCGACACAATCAGCCGTGTCTCACTGATGAGCTGGAATCATCGCACGAAAAGCCTTGAACCAGAGGATGTAAACGGTTCTTCTTGGTTCTGTTTTCAAGAGGGACTACAGTGGTCCTCATAAGCTGCTGGTAAAGGCTTTTACATTCACTTGGAATTGCATCTCTTTTATATTCAAGTTGAAGCTGTTGTGTACAGTTCTTAGCTGCTGCCAGGTCTGACGTGATTTACAATGTTTGGATTATTCATCTGTAGAGCTGACCACTCCCGTTGTTGAGCTGTTGACATTTCATATATCTTTAAATGAGTCTTCAGACACAGCCTCAAACATTCTGTCTTAGATTCATATGTCGTTACACGATTATATTAGTTTTTCAAACGTATTTCCTAACAGTGTTTTCTTCTCGTATTACTTTTCTGTCCTTCGCCTGCTACTCTGGAATGCCGCTGGATTTTTTTTTTCTGAAGCATTCGTGGTGAGAATACCACAGAATTACATAAACCGTGGTGTATAGACCTCTATTACACGCTAAAAGGAGAACTGACACTCAACAGTGTCTCACTAGTACTGATGAGACCGAATGAACGGATATTTGGCCTCTTAGCAGGGCGCGCTGTAGAGGGTTCTGTTTTGAATATTGATTGCAATACTTCCCATAAGCTGCTGATGAAGGATTTCATATTTTCAGTCTTGTGCCCCAGTGTTTCATTCACGTTTTCTTTCTCTTATAAATTCTTTTCTACCTCCAGATTTTTTTTTATAACTTTTGCCTAGCCATTGCTGTGATGATGGGAGAATTGTTAGCATGCTCTTGTTCTTCCCACTATCATTTTTTTTCAACCTATTGTTCGGTCATTCAATTGGGGATTGCATCTCTAGAATCATCCAAATAAAGCTCTTTTTTTTTGCAGAAATCTTAGCTACTCTCAGGACATACTTGACTGACAATGCCCGGGTTCTTAGAAAGTGGAACTGATTACTCAGATTGTTTAACATGTATCAACATCTCTACTATCCTTAAATGGATCCTCAAGCATAGGCTAACAGATTTCCCTCTATGGCTACTTTTTGTTTTTTCACATAATGATTTTAGCTTTTCAGCAACTTATTTCTTTGCAGCTCTCTCTTCTCGTTTCACATTTCTACCCTTCATTGTGTGCTTTGGGAGATGCCATTGGATTCTCGTCCTCTTTTTTTTTTTTTTTTTTTTTTTTTTTTTTAAAGCCTTGTTGGTGAAAATACTACATAATGATAGACTGTCGTATGTTTACATTTCGTGGCAAGAGAGGACTGACACAATCAGAGGTGGTTTACTGATGACAGGTCTTTGAGCTGGCAGTTTGAGTGGTTATGTTTTCAAGATGGATTGCCACGGTCCCCATAATCTGAAAGTGAAGGATTTAATATTTGTAATCTAGCGCCCGTCTTTTTCAATTTGTGTTTTTTTTTTTTTCTCACCAACCCCACCTCTTTTGTATAGTTTTGTCAAGTCATTATTGAGATGGAGGAGGAATTATTAGACTGCGCATGCTTTTGCCCCGATAATTGTTTGCTCTACACACACACACACACACACACACACACACACACACACACACACCACACACACACACACACACACACACACACACACACACACACAGATAGAGGTGTGTGTGTGTGTGTGTGTGTGTGTGTGTGTGTGTGTGTGTGTGTAATCAATGTATGTGTAGGCTTTCACGATTCGCCAAATCCTGTAATCTTCTTACGAGCAGTGCTGCTGGAGATCTCAATTCACCTGTTGTAACCAGGGCGGCGAGGACACTGCTTTGCTAATGTGACCTGTTGAACGCTGCAAGACGAGCTGGATGCCCCTCAACGTACGGTCTTGGTTCTCCGCCGTCTGAAGTGTGCACACACACTACAGGGGGGGTATAGGTCTGATAGCCTCAAGGGACACACAGGTGGGTGGCGTGACACTACGCGATGGATTGTCAAATGTCACAGCGTCCCAGGAACGATGAACTGACTGATAAGATGACGAGCCTGCTATAGCCCCTTGTGGTCGCCTGGGAAGGGAAAAGATACACCGGAACATGTGGGTGGGATCCTTAGAAATACTGTCTTCAACTGCCGAACAAACTAGCTGGGAGCAGTCCTGCAGCACCCTTCGAAGGCTGCGCTGTGTTCACGAAGGGGGCAGACACGCACAGTGCATTCCATTAACACACCTCAAGGGACATAATTGCCCCATGCCAGATGCCATTTTGTAATTGCCACCGGATGCGATATGACAGAACCTTCAAGGGAGCGATCCCATGGGTGTACCAGCCCCTATTTCATGACAGCAGAGCCCACCGGCAAAAAAAAAAAAAAAACGCCATGGTCAAGCAACTGCCGTGTGCATCCCGCTGCCTTACTAGCTGCTGTTCCGCTGACAGGCGAAGACAGCACAACTCCAGACACGGCCAAGCTTTCGCCATGCGGTCTCTGGAAAGAACCCCGGGGTTACAGTCTTTCCGCTGTCAGCAGGACTTTCCCTGCGGTCATTTTGGTTTCATTACCGTTACTGTGCTATTCACAACATGAATGGCATGCAATTGATTGACAGCGTGATATATTTTCGTGCCATGTCAAGGTTACAAATAAATCGTCCTTCTGTAAGACCTGTTCTTAAGTGCTTGCGACTGGCCAAAATATTTTATCAGCGAACTCTCCATATCAACAGAGTAATCACAAATCGTAATTTGTAGCCATTGTAAATCCAAAACGACGAAATCAGTTCAAGCTTCATCACAAAGCAAACAAGATGCAAAGCATATAAACATACTCCCAGTAATTGTACAAAAAGAAAAAAAAAATATATATATATATATATTAGTCACTGTAGCACTTTCTCCCCTTTTGGTGGTAGAAAGCTTGTCTGTAAGAGAAAAGAAAAATAAGGTTCTGCTCTCC
>JADBJO010004973.1:45000-55000 GCA_016801955.1 Conus betulinus
TCAAATAGAGACACACCACAGTCCACAATTCTGTGGTACTCTCACCACCAAGGGTTCAAAAAAGAATCCAACAGCACCCCCAAAGCAGCCAGTGAAGGATAACAAAATGGAACAAAACGAAAGTGTGGAGAGGAAAAAAAGTTGCTGAAAAACTAAAAGCATCATGCAAACATCATAAAATGTAAAAAAAAAAAAAAAAAAAAAGTATATTGTATAATGCTGAACAATTAAGTAGTGGGGGAAAACAAGTGCAGGTTAACAATTCTTCCATCATTATAGTAATGATTTGGCAAAGATTAGAAATTGAGAGGGAAAAAAATTGAAGATGAAATAAATGGGGAAATGTATATCATAAATATGAAAACCCCTTCACTCTCTCTCTCTCTCTCTCTCTCTCTCTCTCTCTCTATATATATATATATATATATATATATATATATATATAGAGAGAGAGAGAGAGAGAGAGAGAGAGAGAGAGAGAGAGAGAGAGAGAGCGATCCCAATGGTTTTTTTTCATGTTTGTTTTGTCTTTCAAGAACTGAGTTTGATTACTTTGACAGATCACGCCAAGGGAGAAGCATCAACGGGAGAAAAAATGACAACAGTAATGATAGCACAACAGCAATGACATGAATTTTAAAAAAAAAAAAAAAGAAAACGGAAAGAAACAAGCAATATATGAAATCAAAATTCTTTTATCCCCTGTTCGTTGACATCCTAGAGCATATCACTCAAAACTCTTTTTCGCCATGAGGCTCAGATGAGAAATCTTTTCTGATCGCCCGGCCTAATCAGACGAGATTTACACGCAAAGTGAGGGGTGAAGGTGGGAGCCCGCTGTCAGGCGATGAGGAAAAGTGGACCGGCTATCGATCCAGGCTGCCCTAAAGCAGGGATGGTGTGGGAGTTGTAACCGAGAAGACGATGCATGTAGACTCCCGTCATTCTCTCCTCGTCCTCGTCCTCCTCCTCCTCCTCCTCCTCCTCGTCGACCTCCTCGAACGCCCTTGCTTCATATATTTTTTTTCTTCTTCTTCGTTTAAAACTTTCTCGGGTCTGTGAAAGAAGCGGTGATAATGGAAAGGTCTGTTTTCTTTCCTTTTCGTACTCCCAGTTCTTATAGAACAGGGAGTACTTTACAATGGGAACGAAGAAGGGCTGTCTGCCTGCCTGTCTGTCTGTCTGTCTGTCTGTCTGTCTGTCCGTGGTCAAGTGTCTTTCACTCGCTTCTTCTATATCTTTTTTCTGAAAATTTGTAGGTATGTTCATTACAGGTCGCAGATGATGCCCCGTTTTTTATTTTACCGTTATAGCCGTTACTAACGGCTATAACGGCCCACAACGGCTTTTCTTCTTTTATGGGAAAATCTCAGAGAGTACTCGGGCGATCTCTCTGAAAATTGGTAGGTATCTTCATTATGGGTCACGGATGATGGCCGATGATTTTTATTTCACCAGAATAACCGTTACTAACGGCTATAACGGCCCAAAAAGATTTTTCCTCTTTATGGAATATATCATGCGTATTCAAGATAAACTGGGAGTACTTTTATATGCTTTGCATCTTGTTTATTTCGTGTGTCCATTCATCGCGTTTGCATCCCTGATCGAATTCGCGCTTCCCATGAACAGTTTGACATCTACTGAAGCCCATTTTGTTCGAAACAGCAAGTGTGTATGAATATCATAGTGACCACAGACCACAGATATTATGACAAACTGTAAGGTGTGTATTTGTTTCTTTGTTCAGGAAACCAACATAGTACGTTTTTTTTTTTTTCAACCTGGTCCTGCTTAATGACGATGATTCCTGCGAATATGATCTGCAACAGAAGAATCCCGACTGCTCTTTGTACCAGTCGTAGAGAAGTTTACAGAACTCGGCGAATAACGAGGCCTGTCTAGCATATATTTCTTGTAAATAGAATAACCTGACACAAGAAACCAAAAAGGATACATGACCTATTTTCTAATTCATCTTCCGTCCTTTAAAATTCATTTCATCTTCGAGGCGGACAGGAAAAATAACTTCTTTAAGGGCAAGAGGTAAAACTTGAAACCCTTTTTTTTTTTTCTGATTATGTTCAAACATTGTTATTTTCTCCGTGCATAAAAGACAACAGCAACGTTGTCTCATTGGTAGGAAGAACAGTGGGACGATTTACTCTCACGATAAAGTTGGAAAGACTGATTGCAGGCCTGGGCTAAACAAATGAACCGTAGACTCCCAGATAAATGAGGGTACAACAGGTCGAAACGCGTTGCCTCGGAATCGAAATTTGTCGAAAGTTACTTGGTCAGTTTCAGCTGACAAAAAAAGGAGTTAGAACAACTAGGCGATGTCGACACCATTAGTACCAATATCACCTGAACACCACATCTCCAGCCTCACACCTTGGCAATTGAAGTGAGGGTTCACCCTTCGTGCTAGTCGTAAAAGACCCGTTTTAAAATAGAACAATATTCAAACCCACACGTGGGTGTATAGTCCAGTGTACATAATAGTCACTTCCTTAATTTACCCGTGAATTTTTTTTTTTCTTTTCTCTTTCTTTTCCATATGTGTGTGTGTGTGTGTGCGTGTGTGTGTGTGTGTGTGTGTGTGTGTGTGTGTGTGTATGCATGCTCGCGCGCGCGCGCGCGCGCGCGCGCGCGCGCGTGTGTGTGTGTGTGTGTGTGTGTGTGTGTGTGTGTGTGTGTGTGTGTGTGTGAGTTAGAAGTAGTGGGAGGGAGAGCAGAGAGACAGTGTAGGCTAACAACTCCTCCACATCACAAGAATGACTTGTAAAATGTAAGGGGGGGGGGGGGGGGGGGGGGGGGGGGGGGGGGGGGACAAGGGGGGGGGGGGGGGGGGGGGGGGTGGGGGGGTGGGGGGGGGGGGGGGGGGGTCGGAAGACAAAAACTGGAAAGAAAAATCTTTAGGGGCCTCAGTTTATATGAACTATGACCTCTCTCTCTCTCTCTCTCTCTCTCTCTCTCCTCTCTCTCTCCTCTCATCTCTCTCACCTCTCCCCTCCTCATTCTCTCTCCTCTCCTCCTCGTCCATCTCTCTCTCCTCTCTCTCTCAATCTCTCTCTCTCTCTCTCGCTCTCTCTCTCTCTCTCTCTCTCCTCTTCTCCACTTACTTTCATCAATACCTCGCCCCATCTCGCGCCATAATTTTGTGGCGGCCAATACTTCCAATAAGTATCCCCCTACCCCCCCCGGCGCCAGTCCCCTAACCCCCAAACCCCCCCCACACCCCCCCCCCCCCCCCCCCCCCCCCCCCCCCCCCCCCCCCCCCCCCCCCCCCCTCGCCCCCCCCCCACTCCCCCCCCCCCCGCCCTCCCACCACCCATCCCTCTGCTCCCTGCACTTTCCCCCCCCTCCTGATCAGGTTAGGTGATCCCCGACCTCCACCCCTCTTCTCTCCGACCCCCCTCCTTCCCCCTCCTCCCCCCCCCCCCCCCCCCCCCCACCACACACACACCCTCTCGGCCTGCTGTAAAAACAACGTGTTTTGGGCCCTCCTCTGGCCCATGCTCAATAACCACCGATCCAAGTAAATCAAAGTCGCAAGTTCCCTGGGATCCTTATCATTTTATTTCCCTTTGTGTTGTGTCGTTTGTTTTTCCAAGCGCTGAGTCTCACAAAAAAAAAAAAAAACCGACCAGGTCGTTCATGCTGTAAAAACAAACATCGTGTTTGGCCTGCTCTTTCTCTTGGTGCTTCTCGTGTCAACTCCAACTCTCCTCATTGTTCTTGGTTTATTTATGACCGCCTTCTGTCTGGTCTCTCTCTCCCATCCTTCTTCGCACTCCTCTCTCCTCTCTTCTCGGTCCTCCTTTGACTCCTCCCCTCTTTGTGACTGGTCATCTCCTCCCTGGTTCAACTCCCCCCCCTCTCTCTCTCTCTCGGTCCTCTTCCTTCCTCTCTCTCATCTCCCCTCTCGCGTCATCTCTCTCTCTCTCGCTCTTCTCTCCCTCTGTCTCTCCCCCCCCCGCCTCTCTACCATCCCCATCCCCTCAAACCCATCACTCTGCTGTCCTTTGAGACTCTCTCTCACTGTCTCTCTGACCTCTGTATCTAGTTCTCTCGTTTTCCACTCCTGTCTCTGTCTCACATTCTGTCTTCTGTCTGTCTGTCTGTCTGTCGCTCTCTCTCATCCTCCCTGTCTCTCCGTCTGTCCAATTTCCTCTCTGTCTGTCCTCCCTGTTTCTGTGTTTATCTCTCTCTCTGTCTCTCGTCCGCCGCCTTCTGTGTTCTCTTCACTCTCCCTCCCCACTCTCCCTGTTCTCTCCATCCTCGCTCTGATCCCTATCTCAGTCTCTCCTCGTCCTCTCTCTCCTCTCCACCCTCTCCTCGTCTCCTCTCTCTCGCTCTGGTCTCCTGTCCTGTCCCTCTGTGTGTTGTGTTTGGGGTGTCTGGTCTGTGTGTGTGTGTGTGTGTGTTACCCCTCCTCTCCTGTCTCTCTTTTGTGCTCCCATCTCCGTTTTCACTCTGCCTCTCTACCCTCGCACTATCTGTGCTCTTCGCTGAATACATTTTGTGCATTACTCTGTCTGTCCCTGTGTCTCTTTCTGCTCCCTGTCTGTCCTCTGTCTCTCTTCTCTCTCCCGTCTCTCTCTTCTCTCTCTCTCAGTCCTCTCTCTCTCTTCTCTCTCCTTCGCTCTCCTTCTCTCTCCTCTCTTCTCTCTCCTCTCTCTCTCGACTCTCTCTCCTCATCGTCTCTCGTCGCCTCTGTCCCTCCTCTCCCCCTCTCCTCTCCCTCTCCTCTCCCTCTCTCTCTCGTCCTCTCTCTCTCCTCTCTCTCAGCATTCTCCGTCCTTTCCTCTCCCTGTGCGGGTGTGAAAGTATGATTTTTTTTTTTGCTATTTGCTTTTTTTCTTTGTCTTAAATCATCGAGTTTACTGTCAAAAAATGGAAAATGGTGAATAAATAAGAGAGAGGAAGGAGAGAGAGAGAGAGAGAGAGAGAGATTCTCGGATGGTTTAATCATTAATAAGCATTGACCCCTTAGGAAAATGGGTGTTAATATTATACAAAAGAAAAAAAAAATCAAGGAAACAAACGGACAGAAAGCCAAAAACAAACCAGGCTTATGTAACAATCATAAAGTAGGTCATGAAGATTACCATTATACGTGATTACATTTATGAGATAGCTATTTCTCTAAGCTTAACTGCCTTTCTATCAAAACACTGAGAAATTAGGAGAGCGAGCGAGCGAACGAGAGAGAGAGAGAGAGAGAGAGAGAGAGAGAGAGAGAGAGAGAGAGAGAGAGATGGGGGTGGGGGGGGGGAACGGGGGTAGATGGAAATCCAGGGATGGAGGAGGATGTGACAGCGTGATTTATACCTGAAAAAAAAATGTAAGGGTGAGTGGGGAATGTGTGTGTGTGTGTGTGTGTGTGTGTGGTGGGGGGGGGGGGGTCTGTGAGAAGAGGGGCTGCATAGGAGTGATGAGGCTGCATAGCGAGAGATACCCACCACCACAACCACCCACCAATAAAAAAAAAGCACAGCTACTTCGAAACCAGTCTCTGTATGCGTGCTATGATATCTCAGTCCACTTGCGCTTTCTGCGTAACCTCCAGAACAGCTCGACCTCCTGAAACAACAGCGAGGAAGTCTCATTTGGCAGTGCTGAGCCAGACCTGCGAGGGATAGAGTGCACACATCTCAAGAAAAAAAAAGAAAGAAAAGAAAGAAGGAAAAGGAAGGAAGGAAGGAAGGAAAGAAAGAAAGAAAGAAAGAAAAGAAAAGAAAAGAAAGCAAGAATGACTGAATGTACGAAAGAAAGGAAGGAAGAAAGAAAGACAGACAAAAACAAAGAATTAAATGGAGGAAAGAAAGAAAGAAGAAAAGAAAGAAAGAAAAGAAAGAGGAAGAAAGAAAAGTGGGAGAGACAAAGAAAGGGAAAAAGAAAGACAGACAAAACGGGAAAAAGATAAAGAGAGAGAGATAAGAGAGAGAGAGAGAGAGCAGAGAGAGAGATAAGAGAGTAAGAGAGAGAGTAAGTAAGTAGGAAGAAAGAAAGAAAGAACGAATGACGACGCGAAAGAATGAAAGAAAGAAAGGATTTTATGTTGCCGATCAGGCAGTGAGTTGCCTGGGACTGAAAAAAAAAAACAGGTACATAGTGGGGGTTGTATCGATTGATGCTGCAGAAGATCATGATGTCCTGGAAAGTTGTGACCAAGAGAAGGGGGCGGCATGGGACTCCCTTCTCCTCTTCGCCCAAACCCTCTCTCGTCTCTCCACTCGCACACTTTCGCGCTCTCGATTTCCGCCCCCTACTTCCTTGGGCATTGGAGTGTGTATATCTAAGGGTGGGACTATAATGGCGAGTGGCAAGGGAGGACTGAACAACAGAAGGTGTCTGGGACGTGTGGGTGGGTGGGTGTGTGTGTGTGTGATCGGTTGCACTTTTTAGGTGTGATCTTTCTTCGTATAGCGGCGTGGCTGGCTGTATTTTGATCGGTGTACTTTTAACTGGCTCCTTCTTCTTTGCGTGACTGTGTGTCAGTCTTTGTAGCTGCTTTCTTGGCCTTTTTGTGTGCGGACATGGGTGAGAGAGAGAGAGAGAGAGAGAGAGAGGAGAGAGAGAGAGAGAGAGAGAGAGCGTGGAACTCTTCATGCATCGACGGAAGGAAATTCAAACTAGTTCAGATTTCAGCTCAGAAGCTAAACAACAGTAGTCAAATAAAACAACAGATAAACAAATGAAAGAGAGAAAACTCGCGTTAAAACGTTCTCTGCGTGACAATACGAAACCTACAGACGCTACGATAGCCTTATAACCCCAGCCGATGACCTTAGGTCTGGCAGTCAAAATGACACAGGACACACAGGATTTTGGTTTTTTATCTCATATCCTGGTCCTGATGTTTTCGTAATAAGCCGTACTGGATCGTGATAGAGTGTAGCAAATATTGGCGAAACCTGTGAGTGATCTGCTTCCAGATCGTGCAAAGATCGTAGATATTGGTACAATCACAGTAATAAATCGTAGGTATCCGTAGGACCCTCCAATCGGCGCATCCTATTCACAAATTACCACGTCAAAAAGCGTTCTTTCTTTTCTTTTCTTTTCTTTCAGTCTTGGGATTTCGTGCCCACACTTTTGACTCGACTGAGGGTTAATCTTATCTTAAAACGTGTTCGAAATACTTTTCACCAAACAATAATATGGACAAACGAATCACAAGACCAAAACTCGACGCGTTTCGATCTCTTAGGCCTTCTTCAGGCAAGATAAACAACACTCAGGACAACAAAAATGAAGAAGATGAAAAACGAGCGACCTACTGTCTAAGATGGACGCAAGATGATTTAACCCCTCATCTTGCGCCGAAGTCGACAAGGTAAGTCATTGCTCGTTCATTTTCGTTGTCCCTGAGTGTTGTTTATCTTCCCTGAAGAAGACCTAAGAGATCGAAACGCGTCGTCTTTTTGTCTTTTGGTTCCTTTGTTGGTGTTGTTTGGCGGAGTCATTTCGAACACTTTTTGTACTCCCAGTCCTTATATAGAGCAGGGAGTACTTTACAATGGGAACGAAGAAATGCTGTCTGTGTGTCTGTCTGTCCGTGGGTCAAAATGTGTTCCACTCGCTCCGGACAAAAACTGCTGGACCGATCTTTCTGAAATTTTTGTGGATAATATGTTCTTTATGGGTCACGGATGATGCCCCGATGTTTTTTTTTTTTCCAGAATAGCCGTTACTAACGGCTATAATTGATGATTTTGTGATGTACAGTTTAAGCAATAACGGTTTATAACCTTAAGTGTAATCAGCTTCAGTAAGCTTTTCGGTAGTATAGTGGTTAGTATCCCCGGCCTGTCACGCGGGAGACCCGGGTTCACTTCCCCGCTGGGGAGAGAACAGCATTTCTTTCTTTTCTCTTACATACAAAATTTCTACCACCAAACGGGGAGAATATGCTATAGTGACTTGATTTACATATACGTTTTTTTTGTTTTGGTTTTGTTTTGTGTGTTTGTTTGTGTTTGCTCGTTTGTTTTGTTTTTTTTTTGGACTACTTACTGGGAGTACGTTTATGTGCTTTGCATCTTGTTTAAGATTTATTTAGATTCCCGCCTGTGGTCACCCTCCCTTTGCGGTGAACTCAGGACTGATGGGAAGGATGTTGCATGGCAATCATGGCGGTAATGTCCGCTGTTTCAACAGACACGTGGGATATGTCGTTGCCTTAATTCTTATCTGCAAACAGACTGGAATCGAGGAAGTATGTCTGGTTGTGTTCTCCGTTGCCATCATTCTCTTTCTTCAGCTCAATTCTCAAAAGTTTTGAAACGGGACAGTTTCGGTTAGTGTGGAGGGTGAGCTGTTCTTTGTCAGGTCTGCTGGTTTTTCTCTGTCTCCGTCTCACACAGCATTCGTGCAGATGCGCAGGCAAACGTATCCACGTTGTCTCTCCATCTCTGTCTATGTCTGTGTCTGTCTCTGTCTGTCTGTCTCTCCTCTGTCTCTGTCTGTCTCTTTCTGTCTGTCTCTCTTTCTCTGTGTGTGTCTCTCTCTGTCTCTGTCTGTCTCTCCTCTGTCTCTGTCTCTCTCTTTTCTGTCGGGTCTCTCTTTCTCTCTCTCTGTCTCCCTCTGTCTTGTCTGTCTGTCTGTCTGTCTCTCTCTCTCTCTCTCTCTCTCTCTCTCTCTGCCTCTTTCACACACACACACACACACACACACACACACACACACACACACAGACCGAGAGTGGATGAGAGAGAGAGAGAGAGAGAGAGAGAGAGAGAGATTGAGAGGAGAGAGAGAGAGAGAGAGAGAGAGAGAGACATAAAACCACACATCACAAAACAACATTCTTCAGTGTCAGTGTAGGTGTGTTTTCTTTTTTGCACGTGCAAGGATCAGACTCCCCCATGGAAATATTATTTTTTCGCTCTGCCTCCACATGCAGTGTCAAAACAGCTCCCTTCACAGATCACCAGACAAAAGCAAAACATTCCCCCCTCCCGGACCCCCTCACCCCCACACTCCACACCCCGATGATCAACATTCAAACCACGTCACTCATGTACATGTGAAAACTGAACTACCAGCAACAACAACAACAACAAAAAATGTCGCTAGTGGCAATCTATTTATCAACAACGTCAACAAGAACTAATCCCTTCGCACAAGCGTTTACGACGTCCCTCTGCGTAGATTTCCAAACCGCCCCCTTCACAAAACGACAAGGAAAAAGCAACATATGCCCCCCCTCCCCCCCCCCCCCCCCCCCCCCCCCCCCCCAACAACATTGATATCCGCTCACAACGTATTACATTACGGAGAACTGGAACTACCGAAGAAGAAAGTAAGAAATAACGCACCACAATCTTTATACCCTCCAAAACCAACCAAACAAAAAAACCCAGTCCCCCAACAATTGTTGCAGCAGCGTCCCTGTGCGTACGTTTCCAAACAGCCTATCCGCCCGCCGTAACAGCAGGGAAAAGTAAACATTTCTGATCGCCTAACTCGATCAAGCGGAGCTTCTCGCACGCCAGGTCGGAGGAGAGGAGGAGGAGGGGGAGTGGGGGCCCGGGGGGGGGGGGGGGGATAGCGGGAACGGTGTCGTCAGGCAATGGTGGAGACTTAGCATAGAAGGGAGGAAGGAAGGGGATAGATGGACGATGGATCGATCGATGAGCGTGGTCTGAGATCGCCACGTCCACGAAAAGTAATCGAGGTGTGAGTCGTGTGTTTGTTGGCTCTGTGCTCTCTGTTTTCTCTCTCTCTTTCAGTTCTCTCTCTCTTCTCTCTCTCTCTCTCTCTCTCTCTCTCTCTCTCTCTCTCTCTCTCTGACGAAGAAAAAAACTTGCAAGGGGAAGAACTACGTATTTTGCTTTGCTGTACAAGTCGCTGTGATCTAAGACAAGGATGCATTTCACAACAACCTTGCAAAGATCTTTTGTGGATTCCTTGTTGCCTTTATAGACGACGCAATCTAGAAAGAGAGAAGGTTAGTTACCGCCAAGGACATAAACAAAGCACAGGACAA
>JADBJO010004973.1:65000-67500 GCA_016801955.1 Conus betulinus
TTATCGACAGAGGATAGCAAACTACAAAGATTATGATGTTTTTGTAGCAATGATGTCGAAAAGTTGAGGTTTTTCTCTTATAAGCTGCACAATGGAATATAAAGTGATCTTCATTTTCTCTCACACCATCTGTACACATTACAGACAAGTCATCTATAGTGCATATAGCCTATTACTTTTTTCTGAGAGAGAGAGAGAGAGAGAGAGAGAGAGAGAGAGAGAGAGAGAGAGAGAGAGAGACGATCACAACAATGTGAAAATCATGCAGCCACAACACAACAATATGCGAAACATGCAGACCGGCAGGCGCTTTCTCAATGCAGATTTCCCCACTTGGCCATGAACATGGTGACGTTGTATGATGGAGGAAGGTCATTTGACGTTCCAGACCCTACCCACATGGCAAAAGATGGGTGGTTCTTCGTATGTAATACTCTAGTGCCATCTCTCCCGATCCTGCAGCCGCCCAGTAGTGATGAGAACTTCACGTCCTTTTCTTTTTTTTTTTGTCGTATAGCTATCGCCAAGCAAATCCGTGACCATCAATCATTCTAACAATTTAGTTGTATCCTAGCATTATTAACCAGTAGAATATTGTCTCTCTGTTGGGTTGTGACCACTCGTTGCACACCGGGAAAGGAGAGCATTATCATGTACCGCTTACACCTGTACTTCAAGTCTCTAAACATGTTCACAACACCAACCTTCTCTGTTCTGTCCTGGCTACTGGCTTCTCTCTCTCGTCGGGGGGCTGAATCTCTCTCTGGCTCACTCTCTCTCTCCTCTCTCTCATCCATCTCTCTCTCTCTCTCTCTCTCTCTCTCTCATCTCTCTCTTTATATCACCATATCACCGATATATCCCCCCCACCGTTAACGCCCCCACCTCCCTTCATCTCCTCACCCCACCCTGCTATGTTATTGTTCTTGCTGTTGTCTGCATTAATACCTGTGTGACTGTTTGATCTATCCTTGCTTTTTTTTTTTTTTTTTTTTTTTTTAAATTTTCCACTACAGTGTGTGTGTGTGTGTGTGTGTGGTTGGTGTGTGTGTGTGTGTGTGTGTGTGTGTGTGGTGTGCAAATCATGTACTCTGTAAGCCCTGTGTTTTTGTTGTTGTTGTTGTTGTTGTTGTTTGTTGTTTTGTTTGTGTTTTTGTGTTTTTTTTTTTTTTTTTTTTTTTTTTGGGGGGGGGGGTGTGGGGTGTTTTTGTGGTATTTGTTTGCTGTGTGTGTGGTGTGTGGTGTGTGGTGTGTGTGTGGTGTGTGTGTGTTGTGTGTGTGTGTGTGCGTGATTTAGCATACGAATGACACATTAGAAGATAGGCTTTGTCTAAATTCGTAAATTCTTGATCGAACAGAGAATCGCTAATCCTCTCTCTCTCTCCTCTCTCTCTCTCCTCTCTCTCGGCTCTCTCTCTCCTCTCATCTCTCTCTCTCTCCTCTCTCTCTCTCCTGGTACTGCCGTGGGAAGGATTGGAGCGGTGGAAAAGAGGGAAGAGGGGTAGCGATAAGAGGAAAAGACAATTAAGTTTAGCTGCAATAAACCATCATCTCTCTCATCACAACGTGCACGATTCTTGCGCTTGGTCAAGTCGTTTGAACTCACCAGGGCTAGCTGTTTGCTTGCAGCTGTCCAGAACCATCCATATCTGTGTCACTCCCTTCTTTCCGCCCTGTCCGTGTGACCCTTGCCTTACTAGCCCAACTGCTGTTGTGCCAAGGGTGTAAGTCGTCAGCCTGCCAGTTGTGTATGTGTGTGTGTGTGTGTGTGTGTGTGTGTGTAATGTGTGGTGTGTGTGTGTGTGTGTGTGTGTGTGTGTTGTGTGTGTGTGTGTGTGTGTGTGTGTGGTGTTGTGTGTGTGTGTGGTGTGTGTTGTATGGGGAGGCCTGCATTCTATCGATCGGCCGGACCTCTCTGCTTTCTCACTGGAAGGGGAGAAAGGGAGAAAACCGTTGAGCAGCTTATAGGTCGTGCTGTGACTGGTGTCATCATTCTGGCGACATCTTCGGGAGGTCTTGTGCTTGCTGGCTGAGCAAGGGTCTTTTAGCTGCCTGGGGTTTCCCTGTCTGTCTGCCTGTTCTCCTCCCTCTCCCGTCCATGCCCCAATCCCTGACTCCCTGCCCTCCCCCCCCCTCCCCCCCCCCTCCCCCCCCCCCCCCCCCCCCCCCCCCCAATCCGCTCCCTCCCCCCCCCCCACTCCTATCTCTCCAGCCTCCGCCTCTCGCTCTCTCCGCTCTATGTGTGTGTTGGGCCTTGTCTGTCTCCTGTGTCTGATATGTCTCCCCTCCCCCCGCTCCCCCGCCCCCCCTCCCTCTCCTCTCCATCTTGTCTGCTGTCTTTAATCTTTTAAACGTCTCCCTCTCTCTCTCTCGTCTCCCTATATCATCCTCTCCATCTCCGATCTATATACTCTCTCTCGGTTCTCTCTGTCGCTCTTCTTCTCTGTGTCCTTTTCTGGGTTCTGTCTTCTGTCTGTCTGGTTGTCTCTCTGTCTCTCTC
>JADBJO010004973.1:75000-77500 GCA_016801955.1 Conus betulinus
GTGAGGGCAAACAATTGTCTTAATCTTTTGAGAAGAAGGAAGGAGAGTGGCTCAGTCTCTGTGCAAGAAGAGTTCTGTCAGTCCTTGGCGCTAGTGACATGTCCCAGTCTCTGAGAGAAAAGGGTGAACAACGTTTGTCAATGCCTCTGTTTCAGCTCGTAAGCGGTTTCGGTTTTGTGCCCTCCTGTTACTCGTTTTGGGTATTTGAAAAATGACGATGAGGAATGTTTTTTTTTCAGGTACCAAAGAACTGTCTGAGGATGTTTGTGCTTTGGAGTTGCGTTGGTCTATGAAAGGAAGGATGAAACTCCGTTTGGCTAGATTTGTGAGTCAGTGAGCAGTTTGTGGCCTTGAAAAGGAACTTGGAACCGAAGAAGACTCTCTTTTAGAAATATTTTTTTTATGCTAGAAAGTGGTCTTTTGTCCAGACTGAGGAGAGTGTAGCTAGGTTTCTGTGCCAGTAATTTGTGTCGGTCTTTTGAAAGGGAAAGGTGTGGCCCTGTGGTCAGATTTCTGTGCCAATGGGGGGAGAAGCCACTGGGGGCTTTGACATGGAGGCTGACGAGTGTTGGGCTAGGTGTCCGAGCGAGAGAGTCGTCTCCCTCCAAGACAGTGTGCATGAAGATTGCCTAGGTGTGTGTGTGTGTGTGTGTGTGTGTGTGTGTGTGTGTGTGTGTGTGTGTGTGCGCGCGCGCGCGCGCGCGCGCGCGCCAGGGAACTGTCTCTGTCTATTGTGTGTCCAGTAAGATGTCTTTGTCCTAGAGAACTGAAAATGAGCAGTATTTGGACAGGTTCTGTACAGATGAGTTGTCTCGATGTTTGAGAGTGAGGATGAAGATTATTTGGCAAGGTGTCTGTGTGACTCTGTCTCGCTTCTTGACTAGTAAGATGATTTTGTTTTCTAACGAGGTTCATGTGTCAAACGTTGCCTCGTTATTTTGCCTACATGTCGGTTTCTCTTGGTCTTCGAGAGTGACGACAAAGAGTGGATAATCACGTGTACGAGTGCAATTCCTCGGCCCTGGAGGTCTTAGATGAAGAGAGTTTGCCTCTACGTCTGTGTGACGGGTCTCCGACGCTCCCCTTCGTTATTACAATATGATTGTCATATGCAGGGATGCAGGGGGGTATAGACAGAAGTATTTACGTTTTCACAACCAAAATGCGCTCTCGCATAAGCACACGCACCCTGTCACTCACATTGTGTGTGTGTGTGTGTGTGTGTGTGTGTGTGTGTGTGTGTGTGTGTGTGTGTGTGTGTGTGTGACGGGAATCCAATAATATTTCATAGAAAATAATCAAATTTTATTCAACTTGACTCCGAGCCCCACCCGTAAATACACAACACATTTATGTGTATCATACAAAAAGGTAAACATTATACAGACAATCTCTCATACAGACAATCTCATAAATCACATCCCTTGTTCTTCGGTTATTCTTACTTAACTAGGAAAGACAGTATTCCACAATTCTGTTTGCACACTTATAAACTTAAGAACAAATAAAACGTCCACAGCTTGCCAGCATTCCTTGGTTGACCGTCAGTTTCTCTCATCACACTGTGCGACTACGAGCTGAAGCTGCCACACTGTTGTGTCCTCCCGATTGGCCGAATCCCAGTTGGGGGGGACACTGGCAACGTAGCTCGCGTTGCACCCTCAGACCGAGTCTCCCGGACTCCACTGCACTTCGCCCTCTCCACGGAAAGGGCTCCTGTCAGCCTCTCCTACAGGTCTTTCTGGCTGCAAAACCCCCCACCGTTGTCTGGCAGCTCCCTGGCTAGGCCCCAACAGGCTGACACGTCTTGCTGTCTATTGTTCACACACAGGAGACAATTCTTCTCGTCGTCGGCTCCGAGGCTACAGAAACCTCCACTGTCTTACGTCACCCATCCAGGAGACAATTCTAAACCGTCATCGGCTTCGAGGCGACAGCAAACCTCTGCTTCTCGCTGTATTTTCTTGAGCCTTCAGCAAGACGGAAGGAGTTCACCTTCCCTTAAGTGAGTCAGACACTTCCTGGGTTTTCTGAGCATCTTATATCCATCTCGAAGAAAGAGAGAAACCTGAGTTAACTGTTTCAACCAATGGAATCACTGGCACACACACACAACATCACAACGGTTTGCACCACTAACTCCCCGAATTATTTTTTATATTAAAGTAATGGAATCACTGGTCACACACACACACACACACACACACACAACACACACACACACACACACACACACACCAGCTGCTAGCACCAACAAGGACTTGGGTACCAAGTGGTTAATGCATAACCTCCAATTGAAACCCATGTTCCATTCCCCGAAGCTACCCATTGTACAACAGCCCGGACTTCACCACAAGCCAGGACTGATGCTTCAAGTATTCACTACACTCTGTAGACAACAAGGTGCCAATCACTCAATAGGCCGAAGCCTTCCATCCATTCCTCAGGACAAGAACGACTGAATGGTCACTGTACCCTGCCTGCAGGCCGACGGTCACCA
>JADBJO010004973.1:87500-102500 GCA_016801955.1 Conus betulinus
CCCCCTAGAGTGGAAGGAGTTCAGCACCGAAACACTCGTCTGAGGGGAGATTCTTCTCTGAAGACCTTCTGCTGTCGAGCTCTCCCTAGAGTTACTTCCTGCTAGATAGTGCACGCAAGAGCCGGATTTTGTGTTTGATGGAGAAGTTCTGGCCCTTTCATGTAAGGTTTTTTTTTTTTTTTTTTTTTTTTTTTTTTTTCTGAAGAGTGCTACTGTTGTTGCCTTGGCTGGCATTTAGAGAATTCCAGGTTGGGGTCCCTGATTGCTTGTGATGATGGATATCAAGGTCAAAACGAACTGTGGAACAGTACCTAGCTTCTGTCCACGGGTGATTACATCCACACTGATGGTAATAGTGACATGAGTATTGATGGTGATATTGACATGAGTATTGATGGTGATACTGACATGAGTATTGATGGTGATATTGACATGAGTATTGATGGTGATACTGACATCAGTGTTGATGTTGATGTTGCCGTCAATATTGATGGTGATATTGACATGAGTATCGGTGGTATTGACATCATTGTTGATGGTGATAGTGACATCAATATTGATGGTCATATTGACATCAATATTGATGATGATATTGACATCAGTATTGATAGTGATATCCACATCAGTATTGATGGTGATATTGACATCAGTGTTGATGGTGATATTGACATCAGTATTGGTGGTGATATTGATATCAGTATTGATTGTGATGTTGGTATCAGTATTGATGGTGATATTTATATCAATATTGACGGTGATATTGGTATCAGTATTGATGGTGATATTGACATCAGTGTTGATGGTGATATTGACATCAATATTGGTGGCGACATTGACATCAGTATTGAAAGTGATATTCACATCCGTATTGATGGTGATATTGACATCAGTATTGATGGTGATGTTGATGACAGTATTGATCGTGATATTTATATCAGTATTGATGGTGATATTCACATCAGTGTTGATGGAGATATTGACATCAGTATTAATGGTGACATTCTTATCAGTAATGATGGTGATATTGACATCAATATTGTTGACCAAATTGACATAAGCATTGATTGTAATATTCACACCAGTATTGATGGTGATATTCACATCAGTATTGATGGGTGATATTCTCATCAGTGTTGATGGAGATATTCACATCAGTGTTGATGGTGACATTCACATCAGTGTTGATAGTGATATTCACATCAGTGTTGATGGTGGCATTCACATCAGTGTTGATGGTGATGTTGATATCAGTATTGATGGTGATATTCACATCAGTATTGATGGTGATGTTGACATCAGTGTAGAAGGGGGCATTCACATCAGCGTTGATGGTGATATTCATATCAGTGTTGATGGTGATGTTGTGACTGGCCACCAGTTTGGTCTTCTCGACGCCAGTTTTCATGTAATATCGTGTTGATATGTCATTCAATCTTTCAACAACAACAACAACAACAACAATAGCAACAGCAACAGCAACAACAACAGCATATTGAAAAAAAAAAAAAAAACACTGACGAACGACTCAATGGTAGAATGAGAGTGAGAATTAAGCGCCTAGGTATACAATTACGCAGGTGCGTTTGTTTTCACACACACACACACACACACACACACACACACACACACACACACACACACACACCACACCACACCACACACCACACACGCACGCCCACGCCCACGCCCACAAACAAAATACGCGCTCTCGCGCTTGCGCAGGAAGGATAGAGAGAAAGAGGGAGAGAGAGAGAGAGAGAGAGAGAGAGAGAGAGAGAGAGAGAGAGAGACAGACAGACAGACAGACAGACAGACAGACAGACAGAAGACAGACAGACGGACTCACCGACCGACCGACAGGCAGACAATCAGCCAGCTCATTTTTGAAAGCAACCCCGAACGTGCCGGTAGAAGAAAAGAATGGGGGGGGGGGGGGGGGGGGGGGGGGGAGATGATCGGTAGGGGGAGGAGAAGAGGGATGGTAGACAGAGTGGGAGTGCAGATGAGCGATTTAACGGAGTAGGTTAGATGCTTAGAGACGGTGTGTTCAAAGTATGGTTTACAGAAGACTTTGCGAATGGACAAATTACTGATACATGAAGTGTTTATGTAACTGTTTCTTGAAAAGTTTTAAAGTATTCGGATTCTGTGTAGACTCGGTGGAAGTGAGATCTAGATACATGGTCCAGAGTAAGCTAGGCTTGATTTGTATTGATCAATGCGTGGGCAGGGAAGAAGGAATTTCTTCGAGCCAGAAAAGCTGTTCATGAAAAGAGAGAGAGAGAGAGAGAGAGAGAGAGAGAGAGAGAGAGAGAGAGAGAGAGAGAGAGAGAGAGAGAGACAGACAGACAGACAGACAGACAGACAGACAGGACAGGCAGGCAGACAGACAGACAGACAGACAGCACACAGGCACACAGATGCATATAAACAGTCTCGAGACAACACTCGGTGCCCTCAAAAAAGTGTATTTGTATGCATCTCACTGAGTGGCATACTGTTACACAAAATGGCCGATTGTTACGCACACTGCAAACGTTAGCAATCGAAGTGAAAAGTCCTTTCAATGGCAG
Source organism: Conus betulinus (assembly GCA_016801955.1). Lineage (NCBI taxonomy): Eukaryota > Metazoa > Mollusca > Gastropoda > Neogastropoda > Conidae > Conus > Conus betulinus. Next base: position 90,074 of record JADBJO010004973.1, read on the forward strand.
GGTCAGAAACAAACCAAACGGTCAAACACACAGCAGTAAAGTGATTGATTCTCTGCAAACGAAGAAACAAATTACAAAGGAACCTGCTGTCTATCATTTTCGTCGTCAACAGTATCGTCTTTGTCGTCATTTGGAAACAGATCGTGCAGTTTGAAACCGTAAGTTTTGCTGCGTACAACATTGTTTCAAAACATAAACTTTCCCATCACCTTGAAATATTTTCTTAATAAACGCAAAGGAAATTCATTAATGGCGCTGTATGTGTAAAATAAAAAAAAAAGTAGAAATGCATAAAACCAGCAATAAATTAATGAGTAACATGATGATAAAAAGCAATTCTTATATATCACCCCATCATCACATCTCATCTCTTGCACACAGAGGTGGCTTCAAACATTAAACAAATTGTTGAAGAGCATACGCAGCCATTCTCTCGTAGCTAGAGTAAAGTAAAATCGCAGCATATATTGTTATTTGGAGAGAATGACTGCAAAACGCTGACCACTGAAGTTATTTCAACTTGCGTAATCACACCAGAACTAAACTGTCACGCAACCGCGCTTTGTGAGAGACAGAGAAAAATCTTGACAAGAACTTTCCATTGTCAAGCAATAATGAAGATGATGACGATAATAATACAAATGACATGATAATAAAAACAGTCAAAAATTTATAATAACAACAATAGTGAGAAAATACATTCGTAGCTAGGCATATCATTCTCATGAAACTTAACGTCAAGAGAGTGTTTTTCTAGCATGAAATAGAAGAAGTTCACCGATCCGAGCATACATCTCGATATTTACAATCATGCGCGATTCCGGCGATAAATATGTACATGTACACAGTTAGTCAACGTATTAATTATGAAGCTGCAATTAACCAAACGATAATTGGTCACACTGGTTTCTAACCGATGCTGTTTCTCCCAGTCTCACACATTATAAAATCTTCCCCAGTGCCAGAAAAATCTTGCATTACTCCTTGTCAGTCAGTTCCACAGTGGTAACAGAATTATTGCGATCTAGGAGAAATTGTTATTGGTACGGACGAATGAAACTATTCCCCATGCATTTGTTTTCAACAGAACATAAAGGCAAGAAACATGATTGTTTACATTTTTAGAAAATTCACTATTCTTTTATTGAGAAAAAAAATAAAGAAAAAAGAAAAAAAAAAAAAAAGTATCACCTGTAGATAACCATAAATCCGATCACTTTTTTTTTTTTCACAGTGTTTGTACAGGATCGAAAGTTTGTAATTATTTTATCTATAATGTGGATCTACGCCTGGATTCTACCTTTTCTCGCCAGGGGAAGTGATAGTGGGTACGGGTTAAAGGGGTTATTATTCCCCTTGTAGTGAGGACTCTACTCGAATAATCATGGACCTTTCGTGTAGCCTGCATCCGCACCACCAATCTGCCCCCGAAGTTTATTCGTGCATTCCTGGACCACGCAAGGTCTTTCCATCAATAATTTTCATGAAAATCATGTCCGTTTTTTTTTGTTTTGTTTTTTTTTTTTTTTTTTTTTTTTTTTTTTTTCGGTTGTTTTGTTTTTGTTTTGTTTTTTTTTTTTCCCGTCCGAATACCTGCGCACACAATCAACAGATTCGGCCCCAAACCCGTCAACCATGCCGATGTTGTAATGAAATGGCCTTCGATTGCAGTGGATCTGCACAATTGAACAAGATAAGGTTTATATCAATTCCTGCTAAAATGCGTGCGGATAATCGCACAATCACAGATGTAACCCCCCCCCCAAAAAAAAAAAAAAAAAAAAAAAAAAAAAAAAAAAATAAAAAAAACAAGAACCCTTAGATACTCGCTATTAACAATCAAATCTGCCAACCGACAATAGCCCGAAATGATGCTCGAAGACGCACACACACACACACACACGCGCGCGCGCGCGCGCGCGCGCGCGGTGAGAGAGCAGCGGCAACAACAGATTGTGCATAACCAATTCAAAACGAAACAACCCAAACTGATGACAATAAACGAAGTATAGGAATAATCGACAGTGGAACAGAGTACCTTCTCTCAAAAGCCCTGCACGATCAACACGAACTCAGTCGAAGTGAACGCTGCTCATGTTTTCTTTTTTTTTTTTTTTTTTTTTTTTTTTTTTTTTTCTTTTCTTTTTTTAAAAATTTAATTAATTGGACTACTGCTGCTTGAACACACGCAGTGACACGCATACATGTGTATGAGGGACGATCTCTTGCATTAAAGATCAGAACCAGCAGTTTGCTCCATATCCCCGGGGTGCTAAAAAAAAAAAAAATGAAAAAAAAAAAAAAACAAAAAACAAACAAACAAAAAAAATGTCAATGATTGTAATGCTAACCACCCGTCTGTCTCACACACATTTATGACCGAGCTCGCCCTGTCGCTGTCCCAGGACCAGTTGTCCACAGGGAACTGTCAATGCTCAGGCTCCATGAAACCACCTCCAAGAGAAGACCCAGCGCTGCTGCCGGACCACCACTCCATTACCAAAGACTCAGCCAACCGAGACAATACTTGTTTTGTGACGGGGATAGATCGTGTGTGCATCTCTGGAATCAAACTCCACTGCAGTATCTATTCTCTACAGAATTTGGCCAATACCAAAACAAACCTCACATTACGTGGAGGTCGACAATGTGATGATTATAGAAAGATAGCATGAAGTGGAGGGCTACCATACAATATCAGACTTTTCCTTTCCTTGATATTTAATTAGCAAGCACAATGAGGGCGACCGCCGAAGCTACCATGGAATTCCATCAGCGTTTGAGACGACGTGATGAAGTGTTCATTCTAGATGAATGGAAATCCGCGCAGCATCATCTTCATCATCCTTATTCTCATCGATCAGCAGTAATTCTCTGATTCTGTGGCCATTCACGCCCTGCTCTCATTATGACCTCAGTTTTGATATTCTCTCCACGACTAAGGCCTTGGTTTGATTCCGTCGGGGTCACGGTATCGGCAAGTCCATGGGGGTTGTCGCTGGACGGTCGTGGTGGCGCCCTCCGAACGTTGGTTCCGTGAATAGTAATCATTGTCGTCAGTAGGGGGCTTAGTAGGTGGTGTCCTTCGAAAGTTGGATCAGAACAGGCGCCACTGAACACCACCGAAGTGAGTCTGCTGCAGTGCAGTGTCTACTTCGGAGAGTTGCCTCTTAACAACTTGACATTGACTGCTCCGTGTTGATTGCCAGTGCCGGGGCTGCGGCTGGACGGGCCAGATTGTGGCTATGCATGCGGGGGTAGGGTGGGAGTGGATGAAGTGGGGGGGAGGGGGGGGGGGGATGAGCGGCATGTGTGCAATACCATTGGCGTGGCTCAGGAGATGGACACATAAAAAGGATCCTGGTCTAGACAACCAGTCTAAAGGGTTATCATAGATACAGATGCAGCGCCGGTAAGGGACTTCTTAACACGAATGGTCACAGAATCACACGCCTGCATTGACTGAAACTCAATCCCCGGTTGTCCTGTCTGCGCTCACAAAGCATACTGAAGTGTGAGTAGCAAATGAGCTGGGGACCGAACAGCCGCTAACATGACATGCCTTTGATGGGGTTTGAACCCACAGCATCAATGGTGCGTGTATTACCCTCTGTCTGTTTGTACAGAAAAGCGTAATTTACACACACACACACACACACACACACACACACACACACACACACACACACACACACGCACGCACGCACGCACGCAAGCACGCACGCGCGAGCGCGCGCACACACACACACACACACACACACACACACACACACACACACACACACACACACGCACACACATCAGGCCTGGACTGGCTACACCCCTGTTCCCTAGTTAACCTGACTGAGGGTCAGATCTCTCACTGTCCTACATCACTTCTACCCTGTTGCCCATGACTCAGGACAGAAGGCTGTGAACAGCCCTGACGGCACCAAGTGTCCATTCTGGCACCTCAGCAACCTGCTGTCTTGAAACAACGACAACAACAACAACAACAACAACAAGAACAACAGCAGAAACAACAATAACAATAATAACAGTTACAGCAGGAAAACACCTACTTACTAATCATAACGATGCATCACTCAAAATGCAGGCAAACTTACAGGAAACTCGAGACAGTTTTTTGCCTCTGGTGTAATGCAGTCATCGCTTGGAAACGCTCTCCCAGTGCGTCAAATGGTAATCAGACAAATAAATGAATCAGTCTTTTTTTTTTTTTTTTTTTTCTTTTTTAGCGTCAAATAATACATAGATAAGTCTGCAAGTCTTTTTCTTCTGCCCTCCCCTACGGAAAAAGCCACACACGTGATTTTTTTTTAAATTATAATTTTGTATTATTGCACAATGTGAGTGGTTACAAACAAATCAAAAACAAAATCCTTCGTGTGGCTGCACCTACCAAATTTCTTTTTTAAGCCACGACATGTCTCTGTTCTCTCACACATCCGTGGAAAAGGTCACCGTTGGAAGCTTATAAAACATAGCCGTAAATATCCATGATGTTAGCAACAGTAAACAAGACATGGCTTCGTCACGGTCAGAATCAAACTGATTTCAAAAGAGCGAATTAGTAAAGACTCTCTTTAAAAAATTAAATTAAATTAAATTGAAAAAAAAAAAAACGAACAAACCCCCCCCCCCCCCCCCCCCCCCCTCTATACAGCTGAGAAACATTCGTAACGTTGGTCTGTTTTATAAAACTGAATATTCCATCTTCTGCCCATGGGCGATGTACTGGTGCGCCAGAGAGAGAGAGAGAGAGAGAGAGAGAGAGAGAGAGAGAGAGAGAGAGAGAGAGAGGAGAGGAGAGAGAGAGAGAGAGAGAGATTTCCAGCAATAGTAATAACACACTGTCGTCAGCCACAACAAGCCCATTTTTACATAGGGTATGGACGGATGGAAGGGCGACAATCCCTGTCCTCCTGCAGGAATCGAGGAAGCACTGAATTATTGTTATTGGCCTCTCTGCATTGCTTCACCTGAAAGTATTGCTCAGCTGTGTGTAGTTTGGAATTTGCTGCTAAGGCATATCACCTCTCTGATTCCCAGGCGTAGTGTTCTTTTAAAAGCTCTTTGCTCTCAACAGCTTCTTCATGTAAAGCTGATGTATCTCGTCTGACGATTTGCATTTGATGGTTAGAACAACTGCTAATGCATCTCAGCATCGTAATTTGGCTTTGGTTTAATGGCAGAAACGAGATTATAGAGGTGTTGACTTTTTGTGTTAAAATGTGTGCAGATTACACAGCAAGGTGTAATACTGCACAAATGTGAGAATTAAATGTATGTCTGAATTAAATGCGGAGAACAATAAAGAAGTATGGTAGCTCTTTCTCCCCTGCTGCAAGAGTTACCCTACTTGAAGCAAGAGTTACCGTACTTGTTTATTGTTTAATGTTTACTGTTCCCTGCCTCATTTCAGATTTGCTTACAAGCCAAGAGGTTCAGTTGACGAGATGAAGGGGACACACTTCAAAAGCTCAGACACAGAATATAATTATGTCTTTTTTAGATTGATGAAACAGCGTGGGTGACACGGATTAGATCTCAACAAAAAACTATTGTGATCTGGTGTGTTGTCGGCAAAACACTATACAGATGCAGCAAAAAAAAAAAAAAAAAAAAAAAAAAAAGGGGGGGGGGGGGCATTATTTACATTTATTCTCGCGTTGCAGGGACTGTCACGTGCCTTTACTTCCGTATGGGGGAAAAAGTCATTTTGCGACCTTCAGTTCGCTTGGGGAACAACAAGAAAAAAAAACAAAAAAACCTGGCAAGACACATGGAAGAGTGCTGGTTTATGTCACATTTTTTCCCCCGCTGGATGAATTAATAGTTAGCGCAAACTGAAAGAGTTACTTCCCATGTCATTCTTTTTTGTAATCAGAAACTTTACAAAATTCAATCGCTTATCAAATTATAAAATTTACATATTCCAAGAAAATATATTTCTAGAAATATATCACTTCATAGGTATTTTTTTATCAATTCATTATAGTAAACGTACAGTTTAATGTTCATTAAAAAAATGTTATGAATGCATTCTGAAACCGCCGTTTCTTTGAATCCGCAGCACAAATGTGTTAAATCACATGGTTGATAACGTTTCATCTTTTCATTACGGAGTTCTGTTGAAATGAATTAGGCTGTGAACTAGCAGTTTTTCATTCATCTGGCTGACGGGCAAGCAAACACACAAATGCAGGTGAATTCCTTACCTTCTTAGCAGGTATTTGAAAAAGTAGTACACACAGCAAACAAATCATATCTTGATTCGAAACTTTCAAATTATGTACACAAATCTTCACATGTGGCTTTCAAAGCGCATATAACGACAAAAATTATTGATATGTTTGTAAGCATATATACACTAGATTACAGTAATAAAAGTGCTATGTTTAAAAAAAAAAGCAGAAAATATGCGTTATTTCATTCTGTGCAGGTAGTCTTTGACAGATTTCAGTTTCATCAACGAGGTATCGCTCACTGCGTGCGGACTAATCCATACACGCTCTACCACATCAGTTAAGTCTCGGGACCACACTGCGCACGATTCGAAGCTGATGGGGATAAACGAATGATCAATAACTGAGATTGAAAGAGATGGTCTCTATGACAGTGGATCTAGAAATGTCTACGCACAACCTGTTTTCAGTGACAAGAAAAGAAAAGAGAGAATTCAAGAAGAGTATCTCTATTACAATAGGTTTTTAGAAATGTTGATTTCCACTGCCTGTCAGTGAAAAAAAACAAAACAAAAACGTAGAGAGAAGTGCTATTTACACACCTGTTGGAAAAAAAAAAAAAAGGGGGGGGGGGGGGGGGGGGGGGGGGGGGGGAAGAGAGCCGTTTAGCATCAGTAATGTGATTCATGGAACAGAATATTATTATCTAAAAAAAAGAAATAATGATAATAATAATAATATAAATAGAAACACATATTAGCCTGATAAGAGAACGTTATCAGCGTCACCATTTTAGCAAAGACTATCATCTGAACGCATTTACACACGGGGCCAATGGAATTCCTGTCTACCAATGTATTGTCGCCGCTTCTGATTGTCTGATGCTTCTGCCGTTCGATCGATCATCTGGACACTTTTGATTATAATTCAAAATATAATAGAAAGAAGACCCAGTCGAGACGTAGTTTTGAAAGTAAGAAGGGATTCCGCCATCTGAAGTTAAGAAGGGATTTGCCATGGTGAAAACTATTGGTATAGCTAGACAATGTTTAATGGCAACGAAGAAAAACAAAATGATAAAATAAAATCAATCTAAGTTAACAAAATAATTTAAAAAAAAAAAAAAAAAAATGGAGGAAACAAACCGAAAAATGGAAAAAAAAAGGACAGGAACACAAGAAAGGAACAAGAAAGAGGAGAGAGAGAGAGAGAGAGAGAGAGAGAGAGAGAGAGAGAGAGAGAGAGAGAAGAAGCACGACTGGTGGTGATTCGTCGAACGCACTATTCACAGCAGTCACAAATCACGTCATTACAACGGCGGTGACTCTCCACAAGGCAGACAATCTTCCGTTTCTGAAAACAATGATTTCACTTTTCCCCTTTCGCAGGCAAACGTTCATCTTGAAAGTCGCGCACAAAGAAGGACTGGAAAGAAACTAGTTTGAAGAGGTGCCATATGTTTTTTCGTTTAACTGCCCACCTCAGCTCTGGTGAGGTAGGTTATGTCATTCCGACTCAGCGCCTTGAATGAGATCTAACGGGGTCATGCCATTGGTCCCAAGGTCATTGGTCCCAAGGTCCCTTGGTCCCAAGGTCCCTTGGTCCCAAGGTCAGCTGGTTTCAAAGTCCGTTGGTCCCAAGGTCCCTTGGTCCCAAGGTCCATATAAATCTGTGAAATATATAACGGACCTTGGGACCAACGAACCTTGGGACCAATGAACCTTCAGACCAACGGACCTTGGGACCAACGGACCTTGGGACCAACAAACCTTGGGACCAATGAACCTTGGGACCAACGAACCTTGGGACCAATGGACCACGGGACCAATCACACGCTCCCAATCTCACACCGCGAATCGTCTCACCTTTCAGGTCGGGTTTTTTTTGTTTCTGGTTTGGATCTTATATTACCCGTTCATCGCTAAAACCCGCCTTTACATCAATGTCAGCGCTTCAGTTATTACAACCAGGACACCTTCTTTATAAACACCATCGGCAATCATACGTTTTAAGAGGCCCATTATATCTTGACGATGATTCTTATCACTCAGCCAGTCTAGAACTTCTCCCAGAAGTCCACGGTGGCTCAGTACGTGTGCCTAGGTGTAACGACAGTGGTTTTATTCAATATTTCTGACTACATTGCTTCAATTTCATTCCATCACATGTGTGGGGGCGATCTATGTTTCGCTAGGCTACGCGTGTGGCGTATCGGCCACAGTCTTGCTCTGTCATCTCTTACGTCATTCGACATAGTCTTCCAGACGTCTGCCGAAGTGGGTGCGGCATGGAACAGCCCTGGAAGTCAACAGAGCCAGACGGCAGTGGTGCCATGATGGTGGTTCCATGAAGAAATGTCATGTTGGTTTGTATCGATGAAGAAAAGCGTATGAATAGATGAACAGACAAACCAACAATAAATAAATAAAAAAATAAAGCGCGTGAATAGACAAACAAACAAACGAACAATAAATAGAGAAATACACACAAATAAAGATAAGTTGATAAATAAAGACAGATTGATAAGTAAATACATAATAAAAAAAAGTGATAAAGAAAGAAAAAAAAAAAGCAAGCAAGAAAGACATAAGTGAATTATAATTGAATAAATAATAATAATAATAATGATAACAATAATAATAATAATAATAATAATAATAATAATAATAATAATAAATACAGAAAGTGACAATTTTGTGTACGCTAGGCGTTTTATCACCATACGCAGAAAAACTTTAAACATCCGGAAGAAGACAACATGGACCAGCTGGGACTTTGGAAAGTAAAAAAAACAAACAGTAAAGGGATCCCTGAACCATCACTTTGCCAAACTCTTTCATGCCAAGTTTTCAGGATTCCTCAACGTTTTCTTTTCTCTTTGTTTCATGGCAAGTGTTTGAAAAGCTTGCTTTTTTTTTTCAACCCAAAGTAAGTGGAGCTTGAGTTCTCTATCGCACTGGATGCAGTTCCAAATCTTGATCTAAAATTCACATCTTCATACATAAGGCATCCATGATTTGACTGCTGGTCCCCTCTCGCACACCTCCCTACCCCCTTCCCCCAAAATGTGAGTGTCAACTTCTCTGTTGGACGGTTCCAAGTCAGCGAATGTCTTTTTCGTTTTAATTTTCAATTCTGTAATTTATACCTACAGAGGTTTTTTTTTTTTTTTTTTTTTTTTTTCCTAACCCAGTCGGGAATATTCTCTTCTCTACATACCAAAATAATGTTGAAAAATCACTTGCACAACCATGTGAGTGTCAACTAGAAACAAAGGCGACAAAGGGATGTTTGACCAATCGGGGTATGCCAGTCAAATGTGCTGACGTCACTGGTCACTGTAACTATCAAGTAATAACAGCAACAAAAATACAGGGCGGAATCAGGAATCTTTGGCAGTAGCACTGTACTGGCAATCATTTTGCCACATTTGCTTAAAAAAAAAAAAAAAAAGTCCTCTTTTTATATGTCTTTTTCTGCCATTTTTTGTTGTTTTTACGTCTTCCCTTCTTTGAAATTAACCGTTCTGGAGCCAGATCAACTTCATACGCCGCCTTCACGACACATATCTCGTCTTGACTGTGTGTATATAGGCTGCGTTCGTGTACCTCATGCCACAAAATTCACAATGAAGCACAACAGCGTGACGCAAATATTTCGGTGTCGGGGGAAGGGTTGGAGTGGGGGTGGGGTGGGGTGGGGTCGGGGGCTGCAGAATGTGGACCAGTTCACAAGTCTTTCTCGACTGCTTACGACTTTAACACAAAGTTCAAGTCTCAGATTCGGGTATGTCTTTTTTTTTTTTTTTTTTTTTTTTTTTTTTTTTTGTTTTCTTGTTCTTGTTCTTGTTCTTTTTTCTTGTTAATTCTTTTTTTTTTTTCTCCTCCTCCTCCTCCTCCTCCTCCTCTCTCTCCTCCTCTTCTTCTTTCTTTCTTTCTTTCTTTCTTTCTTTTTTCCTTCTTTTTTTTTTTTTTTTTTTTTCTTTCTTTCTTTCTTTCTTTCTTTCTTTCTTGTTATTCTTTCTTTTTTTTTTTTTCTTTTTTTTCTTTCTTTCCTTCTTCACGATCGGGCGTTACCACATACAGACAAATCGATATGCGTTGCGCCACAAATGACCTGACCCGGTTCCTAAATACGAGACAGCTTTACCGCAAACCACACAGACTAGGTGGCACCGAGCTGCCTGTCGAATGTTTGTGACTTCGATCCACGTAAGCGCCCGGCCTAGACATTGCCATGTTCGCCACCTACCAAGTCTCAAGGCGTTGCCGCTATGATCGTGTAGTAGTGTAAGACAAGTTCCCTTTGCCAGTCTCCCTGGAAGATTATCCCCGTGTGCAATATTGCCGTGGACGAGTCTGAACGTGCCACCCGAACGTCACGCAAATCGTGGAGTTCGAGAGCTATCCTTTGAAATCAGGATACAGACACAGAGGCAAGGGATCTATCCAACAGCCAACACCCGGAATAAAAAAAAAATATCACTGAGGGTGAGTCTGGGCGTTCCACCTGAACGTCATGATGCAAATCTTGAGTTGAAAGGGTATCCTTTGGAAATCACGACACAGAAACAAGGCAAGGGATCCCCTACCACAACACCTACCACCCGGAGTAAAAAAAAAAACAAAAACGAAATGTCTTCACAGCATCGTCTTGGCCATGATGACTCTTAATGCCCGTGCGAAGACCAGCCACAAGGTACAGGCCAGCAGGCACAGGACCACCCCAACCCAGGCCAGAGCTATCCCGTAGAGAAGCCTCACCTGCCGCGCCTCGCACAGCTGGTTGGGGATGGGGTCGAAGGACATGCATTCGTAGGTCTCGTAGTAGTGCTTGGTATGGAACACGGCCAACCCGAACACCCCGAACAGTGCTGTGGGCAGAAAACAATGCCAAGAGGTTTATTTGGATCAGGGCAGAAAACAACGACAACAGATATATTTTGATTAGATAGAAAATGATGACAGAAGATATATTTTTGATAGGACAGAAAAAAACAACAAACAACAATTAATGATGTATTTTGATAGGTTAGAAAAGAAAACAATGAAAACAACAATGACAAAAAGATACATTTTATAGCACGGAAAACAGCGGGGGGTGGGGGGGGGGGAGAAAAAACAAACACACACACACACACACACACACACACACACACACACACACACACACACACACACAGAGAGAGAGAGAGAGAGGAGAGAGAGAGAGAGAGAGAGAGAGAGAGAGAGAGAGAGAGAGAGAGAGAGAGAGAGAGAAAGAGAGAGAGAGAGAGACTTTGATGGTTTACTGTCATTAGTTAAAGCCCTTGTGACAAGGGGTACAAATATGATTTGATAACAAAGGCAAAGTTATGGAAACCAAACACACAGTAACACTAATACTAGCACACACACACACACACACACACACACACACACACACACACACACACACACATACACGCACACGCACGCACGCACGCATGCACGCACGCACGCACGCACACACACACACACACACACACACACACACACACACACACACACACACACACACACACACTCCTGCGCGCGTGCGCGTGCACCCTCACAGAACGTACAATAGTTCTACATCAGCCATTCAAATATGACATACAGTCTCTTTGTCTTGCCTTTTCACTTAAATACTCTTTAAAGTTCTTCAACTGATAAATACGTAATAGACATTTCAACATTTGATTAAACTCTCTCGTTATAAAGCATTATCTTTTTTTCGCAGCGAGCCCGCCTCTGAAATGTGTTTTGCAAGTGATACAATTTTAGTGTCACTGTCAGACGTTAAGATATCGATGAGATCCCTTCCTCTCTGGTTCTTTGGACCTAAACAACACATGATTTTTTCTCAGTTCATCATAGCCGAAGAAGAAGAGACTCTCATCCTCCGGAACATAACCGCACATCGGACATCGGGGAGTAATGGAGACGTTTGAACTTAACCACATTTTGTTCGCATTTAGACCAAAGGTTCGTAGTCTGAACCTGGCAAGACAAATTCTGTGCCATCGATTTGTAACAACTGAAATATATCTTTCTGTATGGAAAACTGATTTAAAAGATAGAACCAGTTATACTTATCACTACCTTCCATTTAAAACTGATTTAAGAGAAAGAACCTGTTCTACTGATCACTACTTTCCATTTTACCATGCCAGTTCTGTTTATAAATTGCTATTAATCTATCTTTAAATTAAGATACAAAGCCATTGTCGCATCCTACTC
>JADBJO010004973.1:112500-115000 GCA_016801955.1 Conus betulinus
CATACGCTACGCACACACACGTACACATACCTACGCATACACGTACGTACGCGCACAGACACACACACACACACACACACACACACACACACACACACACACACACACACACACACACACACACACACACACACACACACACACACACACACACACACACACACACACACACACACACACACACACACACACACGCACACACGCACGCAAGCACGCAAGCACGCACGCATGCACAAGCGCGCGCGCGCGCACACACACACACACACACACACCACACACACACACACACACACACACACACACACACACACACACACACACACACATACGGTAATTCACATACTGGCAAAAGGCAGACCGTTGGCCGACCTCACTGAACAGCGCACAACAACAATCTGATATGTGCGGTTTTCCCGGATGGGCAGCTTAGTCCACTGAACTAGTAGCTTGCACGAATGGAATTACCTTCGCAAAAGGGAACGAGACTCCGACAAAGGCAAAAAGTACATACATGAGGCTGAATACCGAGTCCCTCACGTCTACATCCCCCCCCCCCCCCCCCCCCACCCCCCACCCCCCTTAATTCCCTTAGGACAAATCGAGGTTACCTGTATTTGTTTCTGTTTGTCCTTGCACTTCTCTGACTATAGTCAAGATCACAACGGCTGTGGCAGTCTTGAAGAAACGTTAATTTATATTTTGTTCATTTCTCCACTTGTTGTTGCTGTGTAGGAGAGTCCGGTGCAGGGTATATAGGAAAGCTTGGAACATCCTTTTTCGGGGATGTTTCCTTGTTTTCTGCTGTGTGCTCTGTGCTGTCATATCTGCCAGACGATTCGCTGTCGTAAGCAGTATTCCTTTGGAGTTATTTATGGGCGAGTATTTGTTTGCTTGTGGGAGCAAGAGTTACCCTACTTGTTTGCTGTTTCTGTTAATTGTTCCTTGCCTCGTTTCACATTTACTCTCCCTTCGGGCAGATCTAAACTTTCTTTTGCTTACTCGGAAAGTGTCCACTTAGTTTTATCGCAAAACATTTTCTGTATTGCCAATGATACTTTCAGGCAAGAAATGCCGTGAAATTTCTCAAGAAGCTCGAGCACCGGTTTCGATTTTCGAGATGAGACACGTCCATCCTACCATGATTAAATGGTTAGGATTGATACGTAGGGGGGCGGGAAAGTCCAGGAAATATGCCAAATTGGATAATCTAATGTTAGGACAAAACACACACACACACACACACACACACACACACACACACACACACACACACACACACACACACACACACACACACACACCTGCTTTGTAGCAAAAAGGGAAATAAATTCAGATAGAAATGAAGCAAAACGCGAAGATCTTTGAAAATCTCAGCTAGTTAGAACTCGTCCGTTTAAAATGGGCTGGTTAATAATGTATTTGGACTGGTTAATAATGTGTTTGGACTAGGTTAATGATGTATTTGGACTGGTACAGAATTGATCAGATGTTCGGGTTCCGTCAGTCTGTGGACCTTCATCCAAGCCTGGATATATACATATAACCTATAACTTAACAAAACAAACCCCATACACAATTTACTTCTTTAAATGATATGGTTTTAACCAAACTTGTATATGAAACCATATCACAACACATGTTTACGAAAACGTATTGAAACAAATAAAGTGGATTCAACAAAAACGTGGATCTCTCGCGATTTTTTTTTTCAATATTAAGATTCACAACGTTTTAATTGTTTGCATTAAAATATGATGGAAAAACGGGTACACACACACACACACACACACACACACACACACACACACACACACACACACACACACACACACACCATTTTACCCCATATTGCCGTGGAATTGAAATTTCCCAACACACACACACACACACACACACACACACACACACACACACACACACACCATTTTACCCCCACTCGACCGGGGCAACTGAAATTTCCCAGGGGATTAAACATCCGGGAGAGACATGTCCATCAAGACAAATCAATACTTGTTCACCAAATTTATTTATTGCGTTGAACATTTATGTTATATGTATAGGATATGCATGTCCCAATTTTTTTTTTTTTTTTTTTTGCTTTTAAGATTAATGTTTTGGTGCTTTAGTGTGCATGAATGTTAGAGTGGGTAAACAACCCAATGTTCAATTGTTGATGGTTGATGGGTTTTGTTTGTTCGTTTCTTTCTCTGACGGAGATATTGGCATTTGAACAAAAGCCTTCTCTCGTGGATGCTGCGTTTCGTCCCCTATCCATTTTCGGGTTTTATTGTTTCTCTCTCACGTCATCTCGCGCACCTTGATAGCCAGCATGGCGGCCAGCCTTGATTGGATGAGCTGTTGAAAATCCCCCGCGGGGAAAGGATGAGAAGGCTGCTACTGTCTATTGCTGAAAACTCTCTGTGTCTCTGTCTCTCTGTGTCTCTCTGTGTGTGTGTGTGTGTGTGTGTGTGTGTGTGTGTGATGTGCTAATTCTCTCTCT
>JADBJO010004973.1:117500-122500 GCA_016801955.1 Conus betulinus
CCCTCCCCTCCCCCCAAACACACAAATATAACCAATTCAGTCACTTGTTTTTAGTCTACAGCGAGAGATTGTTCAACAGAGAGAGAGAGAACAGAAATGAAAAGTAAGACATCCCTTGGGCATTCTTGTCCAACAGACTTCCATAACTTCTTTTGCCCACAAGGGAAGGCAGCACGAGGACACTTCTGGAGTCTCCATCACCAGCCTCGTCACATGTATGCCGCTTTTGGTTTGGTTTTGTGGGTCCTCACAGTGGTGTTCCTTGGTTCCCAATACCCCCCCCAGGTCTGTGTGCTGTGTTATGTATGTGTATGGTATGCGTGCGTGCGTGCGTGCGTGCCTCCGTGCGTGTGTGTGTGGTGTGTGTGTGTGTGTGTGTGTGTGTGTGTGTGTGTGTGTGTGTGTGTGTGTGTGTGTGTGCTATGATTGTATGATTATCGTGTCTAATCAATAAAAATTGCATCTGAAACAACACAGATTCCCTCCCCCCCCCCCCCCCCCCCCCCCCCCCCCCTTTTTTTTTTTTTTTCTTTTGGTTTTGGTTTTTTCAAAGACAACAATCAAAGAATGATAATTATTGGAAAAATTTCCACCCCAAAACTGACAGAAGTTCGAGTAATTTTCTTTAACCCCGTGACATAGGCTATCCAACATGGACGGTCCATGCAATCAAACACTGGTAGACTACATTACACTTCTTTTCCAGGTCTGTTTTCTTTTGCTAACTGTTAACGCCATACTAATACCAAGTTTGAATTACTTTGTGTAAAAAAAAACGGTTCGGCATGGAACAATTCCACCCATCAAACACTGGTAGAACGGATTACATTTTCTTTTTTCCTATTCCGTTTCTTTTTTTCTGCAATTTCAAGCAGCATTTAGCACCATACGCATTCTCTAAGTTTGACTCACGCTGTGGAAGAAAAATGCGACTTGCAGTGACTGAACTCAAGAGGGAGGGCACAAAGTAAAATGCTTCGAGTGGTCGGCTGTTGGAGCTGATAGTTGTGAGGTCGATTCTCTTCCAAGGTCGGATCTTTGACCACACAGCAATGTCATTTATCGGAGGTCGTTGACTGAGACGCGGTCATCACCATTTCATCATTGCCCCCCCTCGATCTATTGACCCTTTCCTTTTTTTTTTTTTTTTTTTTTTTTTCTTTATTTTTTTTTTTTTTATATTGGTCAGCTGCATTGCGCTGCCCGCTTATACTGCACGAAAAAGCTACCTTCACGTCAACAAGTGAAACTGAAGTTAATCGCTAAAGTTTTGAATGTTGATGTTCACGGTTGTTTGTTGCTGCTGCTGGTTTGTTGTTGTTGATGTCGTTGTTGTTGTTGTTGTTGTTGTTGTTGCTTCAAATAGGGTTAAGGGTTGGTGTTAAGACATGATAAATCTAGCACATTGTAAGGACTTTGTTTTAGTTTGAGCAGTTCTGTTCATCCCTTGAGAAAGGAGGCGCACGCTATGTCTAGCCTATTTCGGATCAGTTTTTGTAGAACACGTTTACTATCTGCCGAAATATCTACTATCCACACAACAAAGGAGAAAAAAAAGTACCTACTGTAGGATACTCTATGCTATTGCTCGTTAATTCGGTACATAGTGAAAGGATATGATTGCTTTGTAAATTTCGCAAAGGTGAGCTCATCATAGCAGCGTTGACTGGTCAATTAGGTTAAGGAGTTTGAGAAGTGCAGAACTTCAAACCGTAATTGTTACATCAACATACTTTTCAGTATTAGATAACCATGTGAAGAAAAACGCACCCCCCCCCCCCCCCCCCCCCCCCCCCTCGTGAGTAATATTCTTCGTCATAGTCACAGATAACTGTTTTCATGCGAATTCCGAAAAAAAGTAACATTTTTGGGCGTTAGTGGCGCAAAGAAAGGCGTACATAAGGCGTGACTGTGATCAAGAGGCGCATCGTATGTCAATTCATTAACACACATATAGAAGGCATCTGAATATACACTTATACCTGGTTAGATAAAGAAAAAAAAGCGTTCTATTAGTGACTTAGATCATCTCTTTGCCAACTACTGCAAGAGCGACACCACCACTTAAAGGGCTATAACTCTGAAACTTTTTTTTTATTGAAACTGAAAGGAACAATAAAAATATGCATTATGTTATTGTCATCAGTACTGGGCTGAGTACGTGGTGTCCTGTGTATTTGGATCAGAACAGTCACAGCTGAACACCATCGAGGTGACTCGCCGGTAGTGTCATGTGCTACTGTACTTTGCCATACCCTACTCTACACTACCCTACCCTACCTTACAATACCATACCATACTGTACCATATCATACCGTACCATACCATACCCAACCCTACTCTACTCTACACTACCCTACCCTACCCTACCATACCATAGCATACCATAGCATACCTATCCTTCCCTATCCTGCAATAACTCGTTATACTATATACCCTACTCTACCATGTCCTACCATAATATGACCATACCCATCCTTACTCAACCCTACCATACCATATCCTACTTTACCGTACCATACCATACCATACCATACCATACCATACCAAAACCATACCATAGTCACATACCATACCATACCATAACTCGTTATACTATACCCTACTCTACGTTGTCCTACCATAATATACCATACCCATCCTTACTCTACTACCCTACCATACCATATCCTACTTTACCGTACCCGTACCATACCATACCCCTACCATCCATACCATACACCATACCATACCATACCATACCATACCATACCATAACTCGTTGTACTATATCCTACTCTACCAAGAGCGACTACCATAATATACCATACCCATCCTTACTCTACCCTACCATACCATATCCTACCATGTTACCATACCATACCATACCATACCATACCATACCATACCATACCATAACTCGTTATACTATATCCTACTCTACCATGTCCTATCATAATATACCATACCCCACCCTCCTACCTCTACTACCCTACCATACCATATCCTACCATACCATACCATACCCATACCATACCATACCATACCATACCATACCATACCAAACTCGTTATACTATACCTACTCTACCATGTCCTACATACCATAATATACCATACCATCCTTACTCTACCCTACCATACCATATCCTACCCTACCGTACCATACATACCATACCGTACCATACCCATACCATACCATACCATACCATGCCATACCATACCATACCATACCATACCATACCATACCATACCATACCATACCATACCATACCATACCATACCATACCCGAACCTACCCTACCCTACCCTACATTACCATTCCATACCCATACCCGACCCCCTTACCCTACCCTACCCTACCCTACCCTACCCTACCCGACCCTACCCTACCCTACCCTACCCTACCCTACCCTACCCATTCCATACCATACCCTACCCTACCCTACCCTACCCTACCTACCCGACCCTACCCGACCCTACCTGACCCTACCCGACGCGACCCTACCACCCCATCATACCATACCATACCCTACCTACCCTACCCTACCCTAGCATTCCATACCATACCATACCCTACCCTATCCTACCCGACCCTACCCGACCCCACCATTCCATACCATACCTCGCCCGACCCCTACCCTGCCCTACCTGACCCTACCTACCCTACCGTAGCATTCCATACCATACCCTATCCCTACCCGACCCCACCCATACCCATACCCGACCCGACCCGACCCGACCCGACCCGACCCCGACCATACCCTACCCGACCCCCGACCAGACCCGACCTACCCTACCCTACCACACTCTACACCCTACCCGACCCCACCATACCATACCATACCCTACCCTACCCGACCCTACCCTACCCTACCTACCCTACCCTACCCGACCCTACCTACCCTACCCTACCCTACCCTACCCTACCCTACCCTACCCTACCTACCCTACCCTACCTACCCTACCCTACCTACCCTACCCTACCCTACCCGACCCGACTTTACCCTACCCTATCTACCCTACCCGACCCTACCCATACCTACCTAACCTACCCTACCCTACCCGACCCTACCCTACCCTACCCTACCATTCTATACCCTACCCTACCCATACCCTACCCTACCCCCGACCCTACCATTCTATACCCTACCCCTACCCTACCCGACCCTACCCTACCCTACCCTACCCTACCCAACCTACCATACCTACCCTACCTACCTACCGACCCTACCCTACCCTACCCTACCTATACCCCCACCCTACCCGACCCGACCCTACCCTACCATTCTATACCCTACCCTACCCGACCCTACCCGACCCTACCCTACCCTACTATACCCTACCCTACCCTACCCTACCCTACCCTACCCCATACCCTACCCTACCCTACCCCCTACCCTACCCTACCCTACCCTACCCTACCCTACCCTACCCTACCCTACTATACCCTACCCTACCCTACCCTACCCGACCCTGCCATTCTATACCCTACCCAACCCTACCCTACCCTACCCTTACCCTACTCAACCCTACCCGACCGACCCTACTGTTCTATACCCTACCCTACCTACCCTACCCTACCCTACCCGACCCTACCCTCCTTACCCTACCCCTACCCTACCCGACCCTACCCCTATACCCTACCCGACCCTACCATTCTACCCTACCTACCCTACCCTACCCGACCCTACCATTCTATACCCTACCTACCCTACCCTACCCTACCCTACCCTACCCTACCCGACCCGACCCGACCCGACCCGACCCGACCCTACCCGACCATTCTATACCCTACCCTACCCTACCCTACCCTACCCTACCCTACCCGACCCGACCCGACCCGACCCTACCATTCTATACCCTACCATACCCTACCATTCTCTACCCTACCCTACCCTACCCTACCATTCTACCCTACCCTACCCTACCCGACCCGACCCGACCCGCCCCTACCCTACCACTCTATACCCTACCATACCCTACCATGCCCTACCATTCTATACCCTACCATACCCTACC
>JADBJO010004973.1:127500-140000 GCA_016801955.1 Conus betulinus
CAAGGAAGACCTAAGAGGTCGAAACGCGTCGTGTGTTGTTTTGTGGCTCGTTTGTCCACGTTTCTCTGGGCGGTTCGCTGACATTTATTTAAGATTTGTTTAGATTTCCGCCTGCAGTCGTTTCACTTTGCAACTAGTTTAAAAGGTGGTTAGAAAAACTGTACTGTTGGTGATATTATTGGCATGAAACAAAATACAGCATTGTAAGAGAAGCAATTTTCCTCACCGGGGAAGGACAGTTTGTGATATCATTTATTGACATAACTAGTACGGTAACGACGTACACATCTGTGATTGCTGATGATATAAGTGATTGCTGCGAAACACTTGCATAAAGACAATGAAGTCTACGTCAAACAGTCTGCGAAAATATTTGGAAGGTCTTTTTTTAAGGTGTGTAGTGATAGTGAACAACACAATTTTAGGTTTGGGGGTTTGGGGAAGAGAGAGAGAGAGAGAGAGAGAGAGAGAGAGAGAGAGAGAGAGAGAGAGAGAGAGAGAGAGAGAGAGAGACAGACAGACAGACAGACAGACAGACAGACAAACAGACAGGCAGACAGACAGACAATAGACAGACAGACAGACACACAGACACACAGACACACACAGATATTGAGAGAGCGAGAGCCAGGAGACAAAGAGAGGAGAGAGAGATCCTGTTTCCTACACCGATCCGGCAGCATAAGCTTTGAACATCTGCAACTAATTGCCCACTGCCTGCCTTGATATTCGGTGGACTGTTATACTTTGACGATCACAGGGGTAGGGAAAATGGGGAGGGAGGGGGCAAGGGGAAAGACGTAGAAAATGAAGCTTAGATTTTCAGATAGATGACAGACAGAAACAGACGCCAAGAGACAAGATACAGTGACATGCCAGTAGCTTCCTAAACGTACCACATCCTACCAGAGAGAGAGAGAGAGAGAGAGAGAGAGAGAGAGAGAGAGAGAGAGAGAGAGAGAGAGAGAGAGAGAGAGAGAGAGAGAGAGAGAGAGAATAGTAATAACGATGTTGATGATGATGATGATGATGATGATGATGATGATGATGATGATGATGATGATGGTCATGATCATGATCACGATGACAATAATATAATAACAACAACAACAACAACAATAACAATAGTAATAATAATAATATAATAATAGTAGTAGTAGTAGTAGTAGTAGTAGTAGTAGTAGTAGTAGTAGTAGTAGTAGTAGTAGTGGTAGTAGTAGCAGTAGCAGTAGTAGTAGTAGTAGTAGTCGTCACAATGATGATGATGATGATGATGATGATGATAATGATGGTGATGATGATGATGGTGATGATGATAACAACACTAATTCTCTATTATACAACAGCAAATGACATGGGTAGTCAAATTCCGTACTTGCCGCTTCTACTCGACTAAAGTAGCAGTAAACAAGACAACCTAAGCATCAAAGTGTTCGATATCAAAGTGTTGTTTCGTCTTCCAGAGTCATTTCAACTGGCGCGCACCCCAGGGTACTGTTTTATCACCAGTGCTTTTTACTCTGTACACAAATGATTGTTCAGGAAGTGATTCAACTTTGTACATTAAATATTCAGATGACTCAGCACTTGTGGATCTTTCCAACTCTGATTCTGTTTACTTCAAGGAGGTTCAAAGATTTGTTGACTGGTGCGATCATAACTATCTTGATCTGAATGTAACAAAAACGAAAGAAATGTTGATTGATTTTAGAAAGAATCCAAAAGCTGTACCACCACTTTTTATCAAAGGTGCTGAAGTAGAACGTGTTGAATCATACAAATATTTAGGAACTTTTATAGATAATGAGCTGAATTTTAAATCCCATGTTGAGTATGTCCACAAAAAATGTCAAACCAGATTATATTGTCTTCGCAAGCTGCGATCATTTCATGTGAATACTGACATTCTTCGGACATTTTATTCATGCTTCTTGGAATCTGTTCTAACTTTCTCATTTATGTGTTGGTATGGTGGGTTGACTGTGAAGAGCAGAAATGTGCTTGAGAAAGTGGTGAACGTGGGAGGAAAAATCGTTGGTGAGACAAAAAAGTCTGAGTGAGCTATACAGGTGCCGTTTTGTTTGTAAAGAGAAGAAGATTACGTGTGACCAGACCCACGTTCTTGCAAATCAGTATGACCTTCTTCAGTCAGGACGAAGATATCGATCGGTTAAATGCAGAAGTGTCAGGTTTAAACAAAGTTTTATTCCCCTGTCCATTGATTTCATGAACCGAGAAGATGTTTAATTGAAATCCAAATTCCTCTATATGAATGTATGTCGTATGTGAGAAAATGGGTAATGTGGCTAAATTATTGTTTATTTGCTGTGAATGTGTGTGACCACAAATTAATTTCTCAAATTGAGATAATAAAGTTTACTTGACTTGACTTGACTTGACTTGAAAATATGTTTACGCGTTTACACACAGCTCCTAATTTAAAACAAACGAACAAAAACAAACATACAAACACACAAACAAAAAGCACGCCCTATTCTGCCAAGAAACAAACACTGATATCAACACTGGAAATAAGGAAATGAAAAAAGGGAGGTGGGGGGGGGGGGGGGGGGGGGATGCGGGGGAGGTAGCACCACCACCAAACACTAGAAAAGAAGTAACGCAATCTCAATTAGCATTTGCAAACTTAAATGATGATGAAAAAATATTAAGGCAACAACAACAAGAGTATTACGTCGCAAGCACGTAGCATTATCAAATGTAAAAGAGTTAATGAGAAATATGAGTTAGAAATAGACAACAGTTATCAATTCTCTCTCTCTCTCTCTCTCTCTCTCTCTCTCTCTCTCTCTCTCTCTCTCTCTCTCTCTCTCTCTCTCTCTCTCTCCACACATAAACTCAAAGGTCTACACAGATTATGTAGTCCGGGTAACAACCTAGAGCCATCGCTTCCATTCAGTTTGACGAACTTTACGTTTCAGATGGATATAACCAAACACTCTGTTGTGATAGAATTCAAGAGCACTGCACTATCTTTACACCAGTTTCCGACGTCTATGGGACTTCATCATGAGCGATCATTCATACTGTTAATTTCTTTGTGAGCCATAGTACCATCATCGGCAAACCCAACGCTTGCTATTTGAAATATGTAATGATAGCTATCAATAAACAGACAAAAGGAAGAGCCTAAAATAGAACCTTATGGTACTCCTTTCTTCACTACCTTTTCCTTAGAATAGGATCCGTTGAGAAAGACTCATTGATATCTGTCTCAATGATAAGACTCAAAGGAAGCAGTTTGTTTGTGGGCTTTTGGTATGCGCATTAATCTTTCCGGCAATGGTTAACCAGATCGAAGACTTTTTTAAGGTAAGAAAATATTACGCCAGTAACTTGATATTTGTTCGCAACAGGCAGCCATGTGTCCAATAAATCAGTTACCGCTTTATGGCAGGAATGTTCGGGTCAAAAACCAAACTGCAAAAAGTGGATGACGTTATTTGTTCTTAATTAACTTCAGAACTTTGCACGCACAGGTTTTCAACAGGCTTAGATAATCAATATCGATGCCATTGATTTAGGCAGTAGTTGTGTGTTTTTCCGTCAGTTCTCATAAGAACAGGTGCTATCTTTGTTTTCTGTAATGCAGTTAGACAGGCCTGCTTCTGTAGGCACGATGTATAGACGTAAGTACGGTTTTCTGTAACATGGGATGAAGAAGGTTTAATACACTCTTATTGATTTTGTCTGGCCTTGAAGCTGTGTTATTTTGAGTTTTCTAACTTAATGTACATTTTGTGGAAGAAACGAAATGGCTGCAAGGAAGGAAGGGGAGAGAGGTGGGAGAGAAAAGAGAGAGACGGGGGGGGGGGGGGGGGGGGGGGGGGGGAGGGGGGAAAGAGAGAGAGAGAGACAGACACACAGAAAGACAGAAAGACAGAGACAGAGACAGAGACAGACAGACAGACAGATCTACAGACAGACAGACAGAGACAGAAGGAGACAGTGACAGAGAGACAGATACAGGTAGACATGCAGACAGACAGATAGAGATTGAAACAAAGACGCACAGAGAGACAGAGACAGAGGGACAGACAAAGACAGAGACACAGAGACAGAGAAACAGAGACAGAAGAGTAGACATGTAGACAGAGAGAGACAGAGACACAGCAACACAGAGAGACAGAGACAGAAAGGCAGACAAACAGGCACACAGAGACAGGGAGAGACAGAGAAAGAGAGAGACACACAGAGACGTAGACTTAGAGACAGACATACAGACGATGAGAACAGAGGGGAGAAGTTCACTGACAAACTATACCACAGACACTCCACAACAGGACACCATGGCCCACCTTGTAGAACTGGGTGACAGAGGACAGAGACAGCACGAGGAAGGTGGAGCTGTTGAGCTGGCTGATCTTCGCCTGGTCAAAGGTCACGTCCTGCCAGTCATCCACAGCGATGGCCACCACGACGATTAGAGTGGCCAGGCCGCCCAGAACCACAGCGCTGGCAATCAGCAGCACGAGGGGAGATGCCGCCATGTTGAGGGTAGAGGTGTGTAGTGGCTTAGAACCCGTCTGCTGTTTCCGTTGAAATGGTCCGGGTTGAAGTTTGCGTCTTTGTTTGTGTTTGTTTGTGTTTGTGCGTTGTGTTTTATTGATGATGCAGAACTTTGTTGTTGTTGCTGTGTTACTGTTTTTTTTTTTCCTGTGCCAGGTTAGTTAGGGAGATTTTTTTGTGTCGATTTAATTCTGTTCTGTTCTGTTTGTTTGTTTGTTGTTTTGTTGTCTGATTTGTTTCTTTTATGTCGTTCTGTCCGTGGCTTTTCTTTCTTTTCTGTTCGCTCGACTTACTTCTCTGTTTCTTTCGGATGGAGTAGTTAATCTGTTGCATGCACAGATTTGTAGTTGTGAACCATGATGTTTTCTTGGGTATCCTGTCAAAACTTTGAGATAGTTGCCGACCAAAGGCATTGTTCGTTATCCCTCAGCTGAGACTGAAGAAAAGTTCGTTTCAGTCATTTTTTTTTTTTTTTTTTTTTACTCCATCAACGTCTAGTATGTGTCTGTCTAAGGACCATAGATTGCACATTCGCTTTGAACATCGTCAACACTGATCACAGTCCGTTACGACACAGCAAGAACTTACAACACAGTCATCACTGATAAACCTGTCGTTAACAGCCAGAGAACAGTCCGTTCTTAACACAGCCCAGATTAATATTAAGCGGTTCAAAACACAACCGAAACTGATATCACTCCGCTCTGAACACAACCCAAACTAGTCACAATCCGTTCTGAACTCAGCACACGTTGATCAGTGTCCATTTTGCGCCAAATACAATTCGTTCAGTACAACACCAGCAATATTTCCCAAACAAATTGGGTTTTTTTATGTACACAGAAAGCCCCTTTAGTAAAACCTAGCTGTTCTGCGACCATCAGATTTTTTTCTTTTATCTGAAGCCGTCCTAGTGTCCAGTTCAGCCCGGAATGTCTTCCTACCTGGCCGATTCAACATCTAGGTCACCATATGGACGAGGTCAAACCAAAGTATTCAACTAAACAAAATCGAAGGAGGACGTTCCAGTAGACGATAGGTCCTTGTAGGTAAGTAACCGGCAGCACTGTTCATGATGGCTTGGAGCAGTCCAGTCCAGACGTACTGTTCAGGGGATTGTCACTCACTATCGATCACCAACCAAACCTGGCTTGACCCATCAATCACCCTTTGTTTGCATAACAAGCGCGTGCTGTGACGGTGCTCGTGTTTCGCACTTGTGGTTTTCATCAAACATATGTATTGTCTTGTAGTGATGTTGTTCCTGGAAACTTTATCAGGCTAATGTTGTTCACTGCACAAATTATCATCACTATCGTGTACAGAGTTGTTTGAAACATCTGCACTGCTTCAACAATTTTGGGGTGATGTGCATTGCAGTCTGAATCACGCGTGAGACTGCCTAAGCTGTTAGGAGTTTCAAAACTGTTTTGAAACATTTTAGAAAGACAGGTAAGCAGTGGGGTTATAGGTGTCAGATTTTTTCCACGGCATAATTCAAATGAAGTTATCCTGAAGAATCACCACAGATCGTCGTTTGTCTTCTTACATAAGGCGACAAGAACTCAACAAAAGACGAAAGGTTCTAAACTACTGAAGCCGCACACTGTCTTTATTTGCCCAGAGTGCGATCAGGCATCTGCACGACATACAGCCCGCGTCACTGTGAACATGAAATATCCAGCACGTGCTTCATATCAAACATAATGACCCAGCATTTCCACATCACTACGGCACAGTCCACACAGAGAGAAACAGGAAGTAGCCACATGATTCCACCCACATCAACGGACGATCGAAGCAGACCCAGCTGCTCTTCTTTTTTTATTCTTTCTTTCTTTTTACTGTCATTCCACCGAACGATCGATGATGAGATTCGGCACACTTATCCTTAAACTCCTTCACCTCCAACAACACATCATAAACTCAGTGACGCAGTCTTAAAAAAACAACAACAACAACAACAACAACAAACCCGTGTCCTTTGATCCCCCAAAGGAAAAATCCCATGACAACGGAACAACAGAACACGAGCCGTGATATAGGCCTACCTTCATGACGTCACGGTCACCCAAAACAGGCAAACCAAGTGTGTCCCGGTCAATGAACGTCTATCCCAGGTGATACCGACAGGTATTGGCACTCACACACACACACATATACAAGCGCGGACTTTCTGCCTGCCCAAGCTTCACGGATGAAAGCTTGGTATTGACGTTTGTCGAGAACTATTATCAATACCAGGCTCGGAGACACGTCTTTCATCATCCACACCACTCATCAGCCTGTGGCAGCCCAGCGGACGATCCGCCCAGAATCTGGCTGCCATTTTGAGTGACGAGGGGAGGGCAGGGGAGGGGAGGGGAGGGGAGGGGAGGGTGAGAGACACGAAGACACGCAGGCGATCGGTAGGCCCAAGACGCGGTGCCCGACATGTCTGTGCGTGCGTGCTGCTACTCTTTCAGGATGCTGTCGTCATTTCCCGTTTTGTGTCGAGCTGTCAAACTGCTCACACAAGCACGTGTGCGCGCGCACGCACTTACGCACAGAGAGAGAGAGAGAGAGAGAGAGAGAGAGAGAGAGAGAGAGAGAGAGAGAGATTTAGGGAACTCACACATGCGAACGCGCGCGCGCGCTCACACACACACGCACATACACACACGCGCGCGCACACACACACACACACTCTCTGTCTCTGTCTCTCCTTCTCTCTCTCACTTAACTTTCAGTGAGCAATCTGGAAACAAACCAATAAGCAAACCACAACAAGGAAATTAAAAAAAAACCAAAAAAGTGACTCATACAGTGAAACAAAGAAAGACATTTTCAAGGTTATACTAAAGGTATGAGTATACGTGAGTGGGAAATCAGGATGTGGAAAATTAGAATGTAAGCACAAAAGTTTGATTGAAAGCACACACACACACACACACACACACACACGCAGCAAGCACGCACGCACAGCACGCACCCCCCCCCCCCCCCCCCCCCCCCACACAACACACACACACACACACACACCACACTGTCTATCTGTCTGTCGTTCCGCCTGGATGTCTGTCTGTCTGTCTGTCGGCCTGTCTGTCTCACCGACTCTGTCTGTCTGCATATCTGTCTGTGTGTCTGTCTCTCTCTCTCTCTCTCTCTCTCTCTCTCTCTCTCTCTCTCTCTCTCTCTCGTGAGAACTTTGTTCTCAGTGTTTTGATATGTGTCCTATGTTCGTTGGCCAATGTGTCAATTGTTCTGTTTGGATTACCCTCTTCAGGAGAACATAAACATCTCTCTCTCTCTCTCTCTCTCTCTCTCTCTCTCCTCTCTCTCTCTCTCTCTCTCTTAGTTTTCCTGCTCCCTGTCTCTATGTCAGCGAAGCGCTAGCCGCGGCAGCGTATTGATCGGATGTAATTAGCAACAACAGCATTCCCTGTACCGGCCGCGCCATTTATTGTGGAGCCCTCGGCCCGTCCACAGGAGTACGCAACATACATTTCAACATGACAAAAAATTTGATTGAAACGTTGATTGTAACATATTTTGTTTTCTGATTAGAATTTCTATTCTCTTCCTATATCGTCAGTATTACTATTACATATGGGTTTCTCTGTTTTTAAGGCATAGAAGATATACATTGCCATATCTCTTATGATTTCAGTGTTATCGTTTTGTAGCAGACTTTCCAGTGTGATTGCGTTTCTGTTACTAAAGTGTTTGAAATGTATTTTGTTCGTAATTGCCTGTAATTTGGACACCACATTAAGAAGTGCATTTCTGTTTCTACTGTTGGGCAGAAGGGGCATGTTGTTATAGCTTGATTTGTATATATATTTTTTATTGCCATGCAGTTCGTTTATTCCTAATCGTAGTCTTGTCAATGCTTTCTGAACTTCGCGATTGTGATTGCGCGAAAGTATTCTTCAGTTTGGTGTATAGTTTTAAACGTATTATATGTTGTTAAATCGTTCACTATTCGCTATTTTGTTATGCCAGTTCTGTTTGTAACAATCTATGATTCTTTGTTTTAGTTTTATGATAAATCTTTGCTCGTTTCCTACGCCTTCATTCAACCAAACTTCAGAGAAGCCATACATATCTAAGCAGCGTTAATTTCCAGTGCCCAGTTCCGTGGTTTGTCAATTTCTGTTGTTTTTTTCTCTTTCATATGCTTGTCTAGGTATCCTGTCTGGAGTCATCTTCATTAATTTGAACCAATATCTGATTGCTTTTATTGAACTATCTATACTCATCGGATATCTTCCTAGTTTCTCCGTATACTAGTTGTTTGGCGTTTTTTCTTCCCTACCCCCATGTATCTTTTACATGCGAATAGATGTATATTTTCCACCGCTGAATAACGAGTCAAACCCCATACTTCTGCTGCGTACAGTAGCAGTGGCTTGACTTGTGTATCAAACAGCTTAAAAAATATAATTATATCTAAGTGTCCTAAGCTATACATTGTTTTCATTATTTGATAATGATAATGAATACTTATATAGCGCCTATTCTCGGCTAGACGCCAAGCTCTAAGCGCTTTACAATCAACACTCGTTTACACAACGGGCTGCCTACCTGGGTAGTGCCGACTGAAGAGCTGCCAGCTGGCGCTTCATTCAGTCGTTTCCCGTGTCATCCAGTCAGTATCGTTCAATATCGATCACTCATTTCCCTTACTTCCCTCATTCTTTCCATTTCTCACTCAGGGTGCATGCTATGTGTAACGTGTCATCCATACCAACGGCCAAACTGGCCTACTCTTCCGAATGTTGGTGATGGGATTTTACGTGTGTGCAAGATGTTATGCTATTATTTCACCTATTTTCCCTTTCGTCCTTTCTGCATATTCTGAAAGTGAAATATCTACTGAGAGTTTAGTCGTTAGAGTGAAACCTAAGTATTTGTAGCTGTTTACTACCTCAATTTCTTCCCCTTTGTAGTTCCATTTTTTCTAGTCTGCTAAGGTATCCTCCTTTTCTAAAGACCATGATTTTTGTTTTTTTGGAGATTAGCCTTTAGTCCAATGCGGTCTGAGGCTTCCGGTAGGTTCTTAATTTGGTTTTGCAGGCCTGCTGGTGTTCTTGCTATTAAAGCTATGTCATCAGCGAATAAAAGTGAAAATATTTCTGCCTTTCCGGGTAAGAATTGATATCCGTGTCTTCCTTTAGCTGTAACATTGTCTGCAACTTCTGTAATTAGTAATGAAAAGACTAGGGGGGACAATAAGCACCCTTGTTTCACTCCTGTGTGTGACATTCAAAGAATTCTCTTTGTTCAGTTCCATGTCTTACACATGCTTGTACTGTTTTTATAGCTTTTAGCATGTTAATCATCTTCGTAGATATTTTGTGTGTTTTTGTAGGATTTCCCAAAGTTTTCTCTCTTTACTGTATCAAACACTTTCTGATAATCAATGAAGGCTACATACAATTTGCTTCTTCTTCTGCCGTACAGGCAGTTACCTATCATAGATGTTTAGTGTGAAAATATGGTCTACTGTGGAGAAATCTTTCCTGAAGCCTGCCTGTTCTTTGCTAATTTTATTTTCTGCTTCAGCCCAGTCATATAGTCTCCTGTTTAATATTGCTGTGTAAATCTTGCTTATGATGCATAATAAGGATATTCCTCTATAGTTTCCTGGATTCTGTCTATCTCCCTTCTTGCGTAGTGGTATGATCACCGCCCTTGACCATTCTATGGGGAAATAGCTATCTTGATATAACTTATTAAATAATTTCGTTAAGATGGCACTATATTTTGTACTATAGTTTTGAGAATTCAGGAGGGATTTCATCAATGCCTGGTGATTTGCCTTTTTAAAATTTTTCTGTAGCTGATCTTACTTCGTTTTCGGTTATCTCTTCGTCTAATTCTTGTACATGAATTTCGTTTAACACTTCTTCTTCTTCTTGTGGTCCTTCTTCTCTATCGCTTAGTATTACTGTGTCTTGTGGATTCAAGATACTTTCAAAATGCACTTTCAACTGTGTAATATTAATGGATGGTAAATGTGTTCTTCTTTCTTTCTAACATTTTTATGGTGCTCCAGAACATTCGGCTGCTCTTGCGATTTTGTACTAGTGTGTCGTATGTTTGCTTTTTATACTGTTTTTTTTCTTTTCTCTAATAGTTTCTTTGTATACTGCTCTTTTGTTCCTGTAAGCCTCTCTCCTTTTTTCATAAATGGTTGGGTTTTTATCCTTTTTCGTCCATGTTAGTCTATTGAGTGCTTGTTTTGCTTCTTTCTTTTTGATTTGGCATTTTTTATCATACCAGTTGTTTGTAGTCTTATATTTTCCTCCTATACCTATTGTTCTGTACATGTCTTCCCTGCCTCTTTTAACAGCTTATTAAATCTGTCTATACTCGTGTCTACATCTCTTCTATTTCTTCTGTGTTATTTGCGCCATTGTTTGTTTTGCCTCTTCGGATTCTATGAACTGGACATACTGTTGTTGTTTTGTGGGATCCCACTTTAGTTTCTTCACGTAAGATTTCTTGCCCTCGTTCTCTTGTGTGTTAGACAGTGTGCTTTGTAATTCCATCAAAAATAGGTATATGCTGGGCTTCAACTCTCTCTACAATCTGACACTTGTTCACATTTTCTAACAGTTCAACAGAACATATATAGTAATCTACAATACTGTTACCCCTTTCGGAATAAAATGTGTATGCATCGTCGAACTTTCCCATGCAGAAGACCATTTAGTGGAGTTACATTAAATGTTATACAAAATTCTATTAGTTTCTTGCCAAAACCATTTGTGTGGGGATCTTTAGACCTACGTGCATACACGTCCAGCTCTCTTCCTGTAATGTCATTTTCATCATCGATACTCAAGCTCCATTCCCCGATACGAGCATTGAGATCTCCTCCAATGATGTAATGGAAGTTATTTCCTTGTTCTGTTTGTGCAAATATGTATTGTTCAATTAGTTCCAGTGTGCATGAATAATCTTTGTCAGAATAATATCGGCTATCTACTGGATGTACATACGTACCTAAAAACAAAAAATCTTTTTTCACAATGCAATAGATTTTTCATTAACTTCACACAGAGTACATTTTCCATGTCAGTATTTATCAGTTGGACATATTCAGATAACTCTTTTTTATCAGCAGGATTGTTCCCCCTGAGGGTCNGAGAGGAGAGTTAGGGAGAGAGAGGAGAGCGGGAGAGAGCGAGGGCAGACAGACAGTGACAGACCAGGCAGAGGACAAACCGGCGAGAGAGAGAGGGAGAGAGAGAGAGAGAGGAGAGGAGCGAGAGAGAGAGAGAGGAGACAGGAGAGGAGAGAGAGAGAGAGAGGCAAAACAGACACACAGACAACAGACGGACGGAAAGAGAGAAAAATATGGACAGGACAGAATGAGCCGCGACACAGAAGCAGAAGAAGACGAAGAAGAGCAACAACAACAAAAACAATAACAACACTAACAACAACAGCAGCAACAACAGCAGCAGCCAGCAGCCAACAACAAACCCAATAAACAACAAAGAGATGAAAAAAGACAGATGATAAGGAGAAAGAAGATGAGGAGCGAAAAAAAAAAAAAGTAAAAAGGAAGGAAAGAGCAGGGAAAGAGGACAAAAAAGACAAGATACCAAGACAGAATGGTAGGACAGACATAAAGAAATAAGAAAGAAAGAAAGAAAGAAAAGAAAGAAAAGTAAAAGAAAAGAAAAGAAAAGAAACTTATATCTTCTGTTTCCTTTCTGTTCTTCCTGTCCTCCCCTCTCCTCTCCTCCCCTTGGTTGTTGTTGTTGTTGTTGTTTTTTTTGTTTTGTTTGTTTTTTTCCTCCTTACTATCAGAATTAATACATTTAGTACCATAAATACTAACATTGTTATTTCTTATTTATTTTTATTTTCATCTATTCATTCTATTACCATTATTTTTCAATAATTTTATTTATTCATTTATTATTATCATTATTATTTTTTAATGTTTCATTTATTTATTTATTTATTTATTT
>JADBJO010004973.1:142500-147500 GCA_016801955.1 Conus betulinus
GTGTGTGTGTGTGTGTGTGGTGTGTGTGTGTGTGTGCGTGCGTGCGTGCGTGCGTGCGTGCGTGCGCGCGCGTGCGTGTGTGTGTACATTTGTGTTTATCTGTTTGTTTAACAGTAGGTTTTCAGGATTGTGACAGTTGGTCTGGTCAGACAGCTCTCCTCTGGGCACAAAAGACATATCTTATGAAATTTTAGCAAAACGTTATTATACAAAGCTGCTGTTTACCAATCCCAGTTCTTTCAAAACAACATTAGGAGGTCATAAGAAACGCTCCAACAACACTCTCAAAACATGTTTGAACGTGTTTAACATCAACCTTAAACCATAGGAACAAACTGCTATGGATCGATCTAGATGGCGCTACTCAGCGCAAACAAAGAGACAAGCAACGGAAGCCCGCGCCAGCAGTCTTCGAAATTGCCTGTTCAAGCTGTCACCGCACATTCCGTGCACGCATCGACTTGATCAGCCAACTGCGTATCCACAAATTATCTCCCCCCACCCCCTCCCCTCAGCCTCTAGATACGGTCCTCGTCGATTCGACGGACGAACAAGAACACTTGCTAGGATCTATGAGTCATTCGTATTTGAAACTATTTATTTTAATTTCATAAATTTCTAATCTGTTTTGTCAAAACATTCCCAGTCAATACTGTCAAAGCTTTGTTTCCAGTTCGTTCAACTGTTTGGTGTCTTTCTGTTTGTGATTAATATACCATGGGATGTTCTTGTTCCTTTAATGCTCATCGACGGGATAACTATAAATCAAGAAGCCATGAGCTTGCCGTGTGACATTCATTTTGTTTTGATATCTTTCTTTCTAACGTGTGCCTGAATTACCAATGATTACTCCAAGACATGAAAAGAGTTTATGTTGACTTTCTCTTTGTTAGAAACAAAAATAATCACTGTATATAAAGAATTACCTGTCTCTTTAATTAGTGGACCGACAAATACAAAAAGATTATGGATATGTTTAATATGTTACTGCAAATGGCAGCATGATTTTTTTTTTTTTCTTTTTTTTTTTGATTGGTACGTAAATTTGTTTCACTTGTGTCCAGATATTTGAAGAGAAGAATTTGTTTCCATTTACAAACAGACTTCAAGAGCTTTTCGAACAAAGTTATCATTAGCGCATTTATAAGCGTTAGAATGTTGTGAATTGCAGACTCACTGTTTCTAAAGTTTTCTTCACGCACGCATTCGGATTGATTCTATTTTCTTCACGCACGCATTCGGATTGATTCTATCTCTTGCGTTGTTCCGAACAAATTCGAAGAGTACATCCGGTAAAGTGTTAGTATAATGTTCCGGTGAATTGGCTTGAAAACATCCAGGGGGTGTAGCAGAATTGATAAAAATCGAGATTTTTATATAGCAACTCGTCCCAGAGGAGCTGGAAATCTTATGAACCAAGCATGAATCAGTGTCTTAACCTTCCGCAGGTTTTGCATCCAAGCGCAGTTCTGCACCCTCAAGGTCAAAGGTAAACCAGCTGCCAAGATCTTTGACTTTTGGGAGGATTCCAACTAAATCTGAGGCGTGGCATACATCTTGCTTTCTTTGCTCACCAGTCTAGCTGATAACACCACAAATGTTTAACCCATACACATTCAGCATCAACCCCGACTTTTCTTCAAAGAAGGTAAGCACGTTTCTTCTGACGGATTCCTTTTCCCGATTTTAAAAAAAACTCTGTGTCATCTGCATCTTTTGATATCTTATATTCTGCCCCCACCATACTTTGATTGGTGCAATGTTTGTACATTTTTTGATTATGATAGCTAATATTGTAGCACCACATATTACAATAATTTTAGTTTCGAATCATGGCCCATAACGAAAGTCACGAAACGCCTATTGTAAA
This sequence comes from Conus betulinus, assembly GCA_016801955.1. Classification (NCBI taxonomy): domain Eukaryota; kingdom Metazoa; phylum Mollusca; class Gastropoda; order Neogastropoda; family Conidae; genus Conus; species Conus betulinus. Next base: position 144,371 of record JADBJO010004973.1, read on the forward strand.
AAGAATAAAATTTGAAAAAAAAAAAAAAAAAAAAAAAAAGAAAAGAGAGAAAAAAAAGGGGGGGGGGGGGGGGGGGGGGGGCGACATCTCTTTTAATTTTTTTTTTGTTTCAGCCTCTTACGTTTGATTAAAAAAAATAAAGTTCAGTTCCGTGGTTTATTTAACGTCTGTTCACCATTGATGATATTAGACGATAAATAATTTAAAACGTCATCTCCAACTAACAAAGCTTAACCTCAAAGATAAACAAAATAACAACAATAACTTTTTGAATTAGTGGTAAATATAAACACGCATCAAAGCAGCTTGGCAATTTCAGATTGTGCGATAATAGTAGCAATGTTTACGATAGAAGGGCTGGACAATATTTGACTGATATCTTAGACGTTGATATCAATAGAATTTTCTTATAAACTGGAGTTAAGACAGAACATTCTCTCAACAAATGTTGCACTGAAATAGGATTACCACAAGTACAAGAAACATGGCAAGAAATTTTGTGTGTTCCATGCATTTAACTTGAGTTTTGTTACTATCTTGGAAATGTGACGAGGACAAGTATTTACATATTGAGATTTTCTCCACAATTTGTTATATACACAATTTTCTAACTTTAGCAACATTTCTGACGAAGATGTTTTCAGTGAAGATAATGAATTACGATCGAGGCATTGTTTAGCTCCAGTTTTAGCAAGTATGTCTGCTGCTTCATTCCATTTTCACCCACTATGAGAGGGAAATACAAATAAATAGAGGCAAGTGAGACCCCAGTTTATAAGAAAAAGAAAAAAACAAGAGAAAGAACTGGCATCCCACGGACTGCCAACAGCTGTGCCACTAAAGAGAATTGATCAGATTACCGTCCACAGAACAGCGCACAAATCGGTTTCCAATTTCCCTGGGCCGCCTTTGTGCTGTGATCGGGCCACAGAGATCTCTGGGACTCTCTTTTTCCCTCTCCCCTCCCCCCTCCCTCATGCCCCGTCCCACTCCCCCCCCCCCCCGCTTGTCAACTGAGCTGTGATGAAAATCCCTTCCGCGGCAAGTGCAGTTCGAATCTCTGTCTCTGTTTCTGTCTCTGTCTGTTTGTCTCTGTCTGTCTGCCTGACTCTGTCTCTCTGTCTTTGTCTCTCTGTCTCTGTCTGTCTGTCTGTATCTGTCTCTATCCTGTCTCTGTCTCTCTCTCTCTCTGCCCCTCTCTCTCCCCTCTCACTATTTCTCTCTTACATTTGAAAAGAAAAGACATTATAACCAACCCTGCAGAAAACGGTGATGGCAGCAGTAGGCTGGAATAAAGACTTACATTTATGTACTGTAAGTAGACAACTCGCTGACGCCAAGTCATAAACATCATTTCTCATTTTAATCCCCCCCCCCCCCCCACTTTTAATCCCCCCCTCTCTCTCTCTGTCTCTCTCTCTCTCTCTCTCTCTCTCTCTCACACACACACACACACACACACACACACACACACACACACACACACACACACACACATGCACACACACACACACACACACACACACACACACACACACACACACACACACACATGCACACACACACACACACACACACACACACACACACACACACACACACACACACGCACACACACACACACACACACACACACACACACACACACACACACACACACACACACATTTCTACCACAGTCAACAAACAAAACAACTAAAACGACCCACCCAAGACAATCAAGGTTCTGAAATTGTCAGACCGCAAATAAAATAGCCCGCATTCCATGTTCTCCCTGAAACACACACAGCCCTGAAGCGTCCCGCGGACCAATGTTCTCTGCATGTAGCTGCCCTGAAGAACACATCATACGGCACACTCACCTTTTTTTTTTCTCCTCAAACCGTCGTCCAAATTTTGCCCACATACCTCGCAGATCCATCAACGAGCGTCCAATTCAACACAAATCCTGTCTTGGAACCGCCACGTGCTCTTCACACGACATGCAGTGTTTTCATACTCTTCCATCCGAAATACTGATGGTCTGAAGGCCCTAAACGTCCCTCGTGACATACAGTCATCATTCCAACAACAAACAAACACACACACACACTGTGGCTCTGTCCGACTTGCAACACCATTCCTTTTGTTTGCCACATATACGACGCCAACAAGCAAGCTTTCTCATATACCAGGTATGTCGTCATGGGAACCAAATAGGGACCCTTTAACGCAGGCTTGTGATGAGGCAGTCTGGAACATTTCTTCTTCTAGACCTGCACAGACCTCTTCCAGAGTTGGGGATGAGGTGGGACGATGCTTCTTCTGATCCAACACCGGACCCAGTCAAAGCGACGAAAGAAGTGGAACATTGCTTCGTTTACTCCAACACAGACACCTCTCAGAGATGCAGAAATACGTGGAACATTGCTTCTTCTACAGAACAGGTGGAACATTGCTTCTTTGACTTCTACACAGACACCTCTCAGAGACACAGAACAGGTGGAACATTGCTTCTTCCACTCCTACACAGATCCCTTTCACAGACATAAAACAGGTGGGGACAACGCTTTTTCTACTCCCACACAGACTCCTTCTACAGCTGCAATGAAGATGTGGAACATTATTTCTTCTAGTCCCACACAGGCCCCTTGTCAGAACTACGAAAGAAGTGGAATGTTGCTTCCTCTAGTCCAATACAAACCCTCTCGCAGATACAGAAAAGGTGGAACATTGCTACGTCTACACCCACACAAACGCCTTTCAGAGTTACAAAAGAGGTGGACCATTGCTTCCTTAACTCTTGCACAAGCCCATTTTAAAGGTACAGAAGAGATGGGTGGCATATTGCTTCTTCTAGTCCAAGACAGGCCACTTTTACAACTACAGAAGAGGTGGAACATTACTTCTTTAGTTCTACACAACCTTTTTTACAGAGAGAGGAGAGGTGGAACATTGCTTCTTTAGTTCTACACAAACCTCTTTTACAGAGAGAGGAGAGGTGGAACATTGCTTCTTTAGTTCTACACAAACCTCTTTTACAGAGAGAGGAGAGGTGGAACATTGCTTCTTTAGTTCTACACAAACCTCTTTTACAGAGAGAGGAGAGGTGGAACATTACTTCTTTAGTTCTACACAAACCTCTTTTACA
>JADBJO010004973.1:152500-155000 GCA_016801955.1 Conus betulinus
GTTCTGCGCAACACCCCATCTCACCGTATGACATCTCGTATACAGAGTGCTGCGGGGGAAAAAAAACGGGCACGGAAAATATCCACATTTCAGAAAACGTTTCAGATTATGTTGTCACTAGAGCTAATTAAAGCGAGTCGTTTACTTTATGGCTAGCGTAAATGTCGTGCACTCAATAACAAATAAAAAAATCAATGAATCAATCAATCATTCAATCAATCAATTAATCAATCAATCAATCAATCAATCAATCAACCAATTAAACAATCAATCAATCAAACTATCAGCCCACCTATCCATCAATCAGTCAAGCAATCAAGTAATCAACCAACAACCACCAACCAACCAACCAACTAACCAACCAGTCAGTCATCCACCAGTCAGTCAACCAATGAATGAATCAATCAATAAATCAGCTAATCAACCAATCAATATATCAATCAATTCCAAGGCTGGTCGTTGCCATGGGAACGAAAAACCTCTAATTAGAAATAGAAACGTTTTGATCAAGTACATGAATATGAATTCATTCAACGACTGATGGTTGCCATTTAAGGGAGAAAACAGGTTTCATAAGGTAAAAAGGAAGCCTGGTTGCAGAGCTTTTTTGTCTGCCGTGCAGGGTTCTCGGACAATCCTGCCATTTTGTCACGTGACAGATATAGAGTATTCGGGGCTGTGGTCATCTGGTGTGACTGTGGTGGGGAGGAGAGGCCCAGAATAGAGGTCGATTTGCCCGCTCCCATTCAGGCCACTGAAGGCAGAGGGCAGACCATGTAATCTCGCGCCAACGTGAACTGGGCATCTGGAGGTCATGACCTAGATGCGGCCCGGCCTCCTCACAGTGCAAGAAGTTCAGGCCCACAACACTTGTCTGAGAGGGGGGGGGGGGGGGGGGGGGGTTCTTCTCCGAAGACCTTCTGCTGTCAAGGTTCTCCCTAGAGGGCTTTCCTACACGCCCCAATGCAAACTGTAAAATTCTTTTTCTTCGGTCAGAGTTCGGGGTCACAGTAAAAAGTCAAGCAGTAATGCAGTTTGAATAAATGAAAATATCACCCTGGCTCTGTGAAAAAGTACTCGCCAATGAGAAGAAGACAGTTTTATCCTGGGATTTATTATCAGTAAATTAGTTCAATGTCATATGTCAGCAAGGATAGCTGAATTATGCATGGCTTGTGGACGTCTTGTGTTACTACGCCATTGGTAGGGCACAAGGATTTGGGCGTGAAAGGGTTAACAGACGACAGACAAAATGAAGGGTCATGTGGCTCGCACTGTATTATACAAAGAAGCAGACATTGGATCTGCTTCCGGGTCAAGCACGGTATGGGTCAAAGGTTGGACAGTGTGATGACTATGTTTCGGTGAAGGCTGAGTGTGGTAGGGGATTTATAGCGTTGTGGGCCTAATCTCTCTAACCGTGGACTCGGACCTGTACATCTGAACGTTTGAGTGCTTGAGTTATTTTTTGACTGGGTGGTGTATTGCCGAATGTTGTTCATGAAAAAAAAAAAAAATTAAACTCAGTCAGTTACTAAAACAAACTCTCTGTGAGTATGATCGAGAAGCCGTCACACAGAACTGTGGGAGGAGTTTTCTTTTTTTTCTTTTTTTTTTCTTCTAGATATTTCCCTTAAAGGAGACTAGACCTGCAAATAGATTTATCTTGTTGGTTTTGAGAATCGTGTGTGTGTGTGTGTGTGTGTGTGTGTGTGTGTGTGTGTGTGTGTGTGTGTGTGTGTGTGTGTGTGTGTGTGTGTGTGTGTGTGTTTTGCGAAGGAAGTCACTCACACACACACACACACACACACACACACACACACACACACACACACACACACACAAGACAGTCATGTTCACCTCGGATGTCCACGCCGTAACAACAGTTCTGCCCCCCCCCCCCACCCCCTCCAGTTCCCTTCCCCCAACCCTTCTTCGTCCCCCCCCCCCCCCCCTTCTCTCCCATCGTACGCTCCCCTCAAGTCCCTCCACGCCCAATGATCCCAAACCGTCATCTGTTTACTTAGATGGGGATGCGGGCGACATGCCCGTACTGCTGTTGTCTCAGGATTCAAATAGGCCACAATAAATAAACCACCACTCTTATCTCTCTCTCTCTAGCCTACGTCTGCGGTGCGGTTGTCTCCTAGAGCTGCGCTATCGGGAACACACAAGGGCACTTGTTAGGTTGGTGGTCTTAATTTTTCATGTCTTTTCTTTCTTTTTTTTTTTTTGGCTGTTTGTTTTTCTTCCTTCTCTGTTTCTGTCTTCCTGTCTGTCTGTCTGTCTGTCTGTCTGTGTCTCCGTCTGTCTCTCTCTCTATCTCTCACTCACTCTGTTTGTCTCTGTCTGTCTGTCTCTCTCTGTGTCTCTCTCTCTCACTCTCTGTTTGTCTGTCTGTCTGTCTCTGTCTCTGTTTCTCTCTCTCTCTCCCTCTCTCTCTCTTTCTTTCTCTTTTCGGCATAACTAGTCTCAGTACTTTGGACATAAAGACGCTCCA
>JADBJO010004973.1:170000-178406 GCA_016801955.1 Conus betulinus
TCTGGTTTTGTCTCAAAAAGAGGAAATCAGTCGAAGCTGAAAAGTAGCCATTGTTGGCACCAGTTGGCCGGTCACGTTATCTCTCACGGTGATTCTCTCTCGCGTTATCTTTCACAGCGATTCTCTCTCACGTTATCTCTCACAGTGGTTCTTTGTCACGTTATCTCCCACAGTGGTTCACTCTCACGTTATATCTCACAGTGATTCTCTCTCTTGTTATCTCTCACAGTGATTCTCTCTCACGTTATATCTCACAGCGATTCTCTCTCACGTTATCTCCCACAGTGGTTCACTCTCACGTTATCTCTCACAGTGATTCTCTCTCACGTTATCTTTCACAGTGATTCTCTCTCACGTTATATCTCACAGTGATTCTCTCTCTCGTGTTATCTCTCACAGTGATTCTCTCTCACGTTATATCTCACAGCGATTCTCTCTCACGTTATCTCCCACAGTGGTTCAATCTCACGTTATCTCTCACAGTGATTCTCTCTCACGTTATCTCTCACAGTGATTCTCTCTCACGTTATATCTCACAGTGATTCTCTCTCACGTTATCTCTCACAGCGATTCTCTCTCACGTTATCTCTCACATTGGTTCTTTGTCACGTTATCTCTCACAGTGATTCTCTCTCGTGTTATCTCTCACAGTGATTCTCTCTCACGTTATATCTCACAGCGATTCTCTCTCACGTTATCTCTCACAGTGATTCTCTCTCACGTTATCTCTCACAGTGATTCTCTCTCGTGTTATCTCTCACAGTGATTCTCTCTCACGTTATATCTCACAGCGATTCTCTCTCACGTTATCTCTCACAGTGGTTCTCTGTCACATTATCTCTTACAGTGATTATTTCTCACGTTATCTCTCACAGTGGTTCTCTCTCACGTTATCTCTCACAGTCATTCTCTCTCACGTTATCTCTCACGATGATTCCCTCTCATGTTATCTCTCACAGTGATTCCCTGTCATGTTATCTCTCACAGTGATTCCCTCTCACGTTATCTCTCACAGTCATTTTCTCTCACGTTATCTCTCACGGTGATTCTCTCTCACACGTTATCTCTCACAGTCATTCTCTCTCACGTTATCTCCCACGGTGATTCTCTCTCACGTTATCTCTCACGGTGATTCTCTCTCTCACGTCATCTCTCACCCTTAACATCCTGACGATGGAGCCAGTCTTTGGTGCAGGGCTACTACGGAGTGTGCCCTGTAGCATGCCAGCTGTGTACAGTCGCCTGGCTCTGTCTGTGGCCTCGGGCTTGCTTTATCTTCTGTCAGAAGCAGGCCCGACATAACACGCTGTATACAGCCGTGCCAAAAACGAGAGGTAAGATAAGGTAAGGTAAGGTAAGGTAAGGTAAGGTAGGGTGAGGTAAGGTAATGCTGCTTAGAGCCCAGCCGACTGCAAAGGGCCATATCAGGGCTGTCACCGCGTTGAAGACAACTCAAAAGTTAAAAAAAAAAAAAATAGCGAGTTCATGGGAAGTTATGTAATAGGTTCTGTGTAGGAGGCTCCTCTAATTCAATTCTCCGAGATATAACTTCCATGTGAAAGATACCCTCTAACTTTCATTTGACAGAGTTTCTCCATGTGAATTTCAAAGTGTAGTGACTGCTTATGGAAATAATATAGAAGAAGACCACGATGCCGCCGAACGAAAAAAAAATTGCAACAAAAAAAAACGAATTACTGATCTCCTTAAATTGGGCGCAAAATGAATGAATGAATGGATGAAAAAAATGTGTGTGTGTGTGTGTGTGTGTGTGTGTGTGTTGTGTGTGTGTGTGTGTGTGTGTGTGTGTGTGTGTGTGTGTGTGTGTTTGAGTGTGTGTGTGTGTGTGTGTGTGTGTGTGTGTGCGTGCGTGGTGTGTGTGTGTGTGTGTGTTTGTGTGTGTGTGTGTGTGTGTGTGTGTGTGTGTGTGTGTGTGTGTGTGTGTGTGCGCGCGCGCGCGCGCGCCCCACACGTTTTGTGCCCATCTAAGGAGATAAGTGATTCACTCGTTTTCATTGTCTTAAATATTGTTTGACTCGCTGGAAGAAGACCAAAGAGGTCGAAACGCGTCATTCTTTTTTGTCTTGTAATTTGTTTCTTTCGTTCGGCGGCATAGTAACTATTCCTTCATTGTGTTTTTTCCCCCCTGATAATTGTTAAGGCAGGATTCGCCCAAACATTAAATGTGCCAGTTGTAGTAATGTGGCATTGGCAGGTGTTTTCTGTTTACATTCACTTTGATACATGATGGAGTGAATGTTTGAAGGCGAGTAAATGTGAGTGCTTCCAGAGTAGACTGATTCTGATCTGTATAACAGGCTGCAAACAGAAATTGAATTCGCCAAGGCCCTGCCGAAAAAGTGGGCTATTTATAGACAGACACCGTGAGGTTGTTTTGTGAATATGACAGAAGAAGCGAAGAAAGCGGAAGCGGGGTTTGTGTGTGTGTGTGAAGGGGGGGTGGAAAGAGAGGAAAGCGCGGGGAGAAGAGAAAGCGGGGAACGAAGAAGCAGCGGGGGGGGGGGGATCGGAGAAAAAGGGGGGGGGAAGTAAGGAGAGAAGGGGGGGGGGAAAAAGGGGGGGGAGAAGGGGGGGGGAAGGGGCAAGGAACGGGGGGGGGGAAGGAAGGAAGGGGGGGGGAAGATGAGAATCGGGGGGGGGGGAAGAAAAGGAGAAAAGAAGAAAGGAAGAAGAAAGCGAAGAAGAGAAAGAGTGAAGCGTGAGTGAAAGAAAGAAGCGGGGGGGGGGGGGGTGGGGGGAAGGGGGGGAAAAAGAAAAAGGGGGAAGGTGAAAGGGGGGAGAGAGAAGAAAGAAGAAAGCGAGAAAGAGAGATGAAAAGAAAAAGAGGAAAGCGGGGGGGGGGGAAAGGTTCGAAGCGGGGCGAAGAAGCCGGGGAAGAAGGCGGGGAGAAAAGAAATAGAAAGAAGAAGAAGAAGCGCGGGGGGGGGGGGGATGTTTAGAAGACAGAAGAGGGGAGAGTGGGGGGGGGGAGGAGATCGGGGGGGGGGGAAAGAGAGAAGGAGAAAGAAGAAGCGGGGGGGGGGACGGGGGGGGGGAAGGGGGAGGAGAAGAAGTGAAAGAGAAGCGGGGGGGGGGAGAAAAGAGAAAGAAAGAAGAGAAGAAAGAAAGAAAGAAAGAAGAAGCGAGAGAAGAAAGAAAGAAGAAAGCGGGAGGGGGGGGGAAGGGGGGGGGAAAAAAAAACGAAAAGGGGAAAAGAAGAAGAAAGAGAAGAAGCGGGGGGGGAGAGAGGAGAGGGAGGAACGAGAAGAGAGAGAGAAGCGGGGGGGGGGGGGTTAAAGAAGGGAAAAGGGTGGGGGGGGGAGGGAAAGGAGGCAGAAGAGAGAAGAAAGAGAAGAAGCTAAGAAGAGAGAAGAAGGAAGCGGGGGGGGGGGTTTAAGGGGGGGAAGAAGAAGGCGGGGGCGGGGGGAAAGAGAATAGAAGAAAGAAGAAGATTCGGGGGTGGGGGGGGGGGGACCGAAAGAAAAGAAGGGGGGAGAAAAGAGAAGAAAGGAAGAAAGCTGGGGGGGGGGGGAAAGAGGAAAGAAGTTGTTTGAAGAAAGACAGAAGCGAGGAGAGACGCGGGGGGGGGGGGAAGGGGAGAAGCGAAAAAGAAGAAAAAGAGATCGAAGAGGGGGGGGGGGGGTGATAGAAAAGAAAGAAAGAAAGAAAGAGAGAAGAAGAAGAAGAAGAAGACGAGACGAGGGGGGGGGGGGGGGGAGGAGAAGATGAAGCGGGGGGGGGGGGAAGGGAAAGAAAAAAGAAGGAAAGAACGCGGGGCGTGCGGGAAAGCTGGGGGGGGGGAAAAAAGGGGGGGGGGGGGGGGGGGGAAGAAGCGGGGAGAAGTTAGAATCAGAAGGAAGCGGGGGGGGGGAGAGAAGCAGAAGCGGGGTTTGGGGGGGGGGGAAGGGAAATGAGGGAAGGGGGGGGGGAACGGGGCTGTCATTTGATCGAAATCCTCTCCAAATTAGTCAGTGGACTAACTTTAGGCCGGCTTGCAGGGTTACTGCATATTCTACATGGGTGTGGACCTGCCAATCGAATTCATGCGAGCCGTCGTCGGACTAGATCCTCCCTGTTCAAGCCCTGGATTGTGTAAACACAGTGGACCGGCACGCCTAAAGGGGTTTTAAACGGTCGGATGTCGGCTTATCACCTCAGCCTGGGTTTTGCTGGCGGTTATTATTACGGTGTACGTAGTTCTGTTAATCTGCTTTTTTTTCACAGACGTTCATTTCTTTCTTGTGTATGTGCGTGTGCGTAACGTTCGTGCGCGCACGCGCCGTGCGATGCGTGTGTGTAGTGTGCGCGAGTGTGTGTTGTGTGTGTGCGTTGTGTGGTGTGTGGTGTGTGTGTGTGCCTGTGTGTGTGTGTGTGTGCGCGCGCGTGCGTGCCTGCTATTGTTCGTCAGCTCACCCTTAATGCGAGGCCCTTGTCTTCTGGCAGTATTCTGCATGGTATTTTTCATCTGGTTATCTGTCTGTCTGTCTGTTTGTCTAGTCTGTCTCTCTCGGTCTCTCTTCTGTCGGTCTGTCGATCTGTCTGTCATCAACAGAACCTCTAACCCTCTGTCTCTCTCCCTCTCTGTGTACCGATGCTCCTCTCTATACCCTCTCTCTTCTCCGCTCTCTCTCTTCTTCTCTCTTTAGTTCTATCTCATCTCTCTCATCTGTTCTATCAGCTTAACCTAAATGCTAACCTGGGTTCTCTCGCATTGCTCAACCAATGTACCGATGTTTCTTATATCTAATTCCTTCATACGTTGATTATTTTCTGTGATCGTTTTTCTTTTATTAGATCATTTTTACGGTGACGTTGCATTGTGACAGCGTCTCTTTGAGCCATAGGACCTGGATGTCAACAACTCTCTTCGAGTTAACGAACCTATATGTCAATGTCTCTTTGAGACAACGAACCTACATGTCAATGTCTCTTTGAGACGACGAACCTACATGTCAGTGTCTCTTTGAGACAACGAACCTACATGTCAATGTCTCTTTGAGACAACGAACCTGTCAATGTCATGTCTCTTTGAGACAACGAATCTACATGTCATTGTCTCTTTGAGACAACAGCCTAAATGTCAATGTCTCTTTTTGAGACAACCAACCTACATGTCAATGTCTCTTTGAGACAACGAACCCAGATGTCATGGTCCCTCTTTGTGGAAACCTGTATTACTAGTATTAAGGGAGAGAATAATCGAAATATAGTTTTTAAATGTTTCATAAACGTTGTGTCCATACATTTTTGTTGTTGTTGTTGTTTCAGAACGTCGAGAACAAGGATCAATTACAAAAAGAAATCCGCCGTTCAAATGAAGGTAAATGGGAGACTAACACACACACGCGCGCGCCTGGAAAGGCTATCGAAACTGAGGTGTGACATAAAAGCAAGACAAGCCGGGCCATGGAATTCGAAACAATCTATAACAAAAAAAAAAGATCGACCAGGATAGAAAAAAGACGATGTTACTGATTTTCATTCTGATATGACTGCTTTACCGGACTGCACCTTATGCTTACTTTTATAACATATCCCGGCGTCAAGCCAGGCCCGAGAGTACAGACAGACACCTGCAGTTGTTGGTCAGGAAATTAGAGCAACACTCTTAGAGACAGATCCATTAAGTGGGATGAAACTCGACTGTGTGGTCCCAGTTTCCCAACTGAGCCCGTAGCAAACTCAACTCTGGGTAGAATCTGGTCGGGGAAGGAAAATCCCACGAAAAAATGGCTCTGATGGGAATCGAACCGACGACCCTCCCAGCCGGAAATCCGCGACGCTATCCACTTGGGCAGGTTTCCGCTAGGAAGTTCGAACGTCAACAGAAACTGTGTTCACTCCGTGAACGTCGCAGAGACGCCGCCGCACCCCGATCGCAGCGTCGTAAACATCACTCTATCTCCGCCATCAAGGTAGGTTCTGCTTTTGGTTTTGGCATTCGGGAAAGGGAAGGTTGGCGGGGTGGGAATGGGCGGGATGGAGAATGGGATGAATTATAATTATAGGTGTATATATATTATATATATATATTATATATATATATATATATATATATATATATATATATAACTACATATATATATATATATATAATAAGAGAGAGAGAGAGAGAGAGAGAGAGGAGCGAGAGAGAGAGAGAGGGAGAGATCTTCAACAGGGATTGTGATGGTTTCCCATATGCTGGTAGTGAAGGGTGTGAGGGTCCCACTCTTAAAATTCATTTCCCTAATTTCAGGTTCTCATTTTCTTCCTCTCCTTCCCATGCCTCCTTCACCTCTTTGTACTTCCAGTTCTTATAGAACAGGGAGTACTTACAATGGGAACGAAGAAATGCTGTCTGTTCTGTCTGTCTATCTTGTCCGTGGGTCAAAATGTGTTCCCACTCGCTCCAGACAAAACGTCTGTGCCGATCTGTCCTGAAATTTGTAGGTATGTTTCATTTATGGGTCACGGATGATGCCCGATGTTTTATTTCACCAGAATAGCCGTTTGCTAACGGCTAGATAACGGCTCAAAACGGTTTTTCTTCTTTATGGAAATCTCCGAAAGTACTTAGAGAGGTTATCTCCATGACGAAATACATTATGACGCATGTTTGTGGGTGACGTTTTTTTTATGACGCATGTTTGATGGTGACGTTTTTTTTATTACGCATGTTTGATTGTGACGTTTCTTGACATGTACACGCGTATTTGAAGACACAACTGGGAGTAAGTTTTGCATCTTGTTTTTTTCTTTTATTGAAATCTTTGCCAAGTCATTCATTCGTGTAATGACGGAAGAATTGTTTAGCAAATGATACAAATAGAACAAAATACATGATCCATAGTGTATATTTTTGGTCAGATCCAGTCCTTCGCTACGCTGATTCAGTAATCCGCAGGTTCAATGCAGACAGATATTTTTTTTTTTCCTTTCATTAAGTGAGCATTCTTCTTTCATATGAATACTCTGGGAGTCTGCCCGACCTCAACACGAGCCCATAGCTCTTCCGCCTTGAGTCCCACACCGTCATCAACAGAACCTCACAGAGACACACACGCAGCCTGATAGTAATGCCATTCTTCTTCGTTTGGGGCATGACCTGAAGAGCAGAGGGCGAGCACTTTTTCTGAAATAGTTCATTTCACCTGCTGGGATCTTCCTCTGTTGTTTCTTGTCCAGACATCACAACTTGTAGGCAAACAGAGAGATGCAAAAAGCACAAGGACATGCAGAAGTTTTGTTTTTGGCTTGGACACGAGAGCGATTTCCATCCCATTTTTCTACAGAGTGTTTGAGATTTGCCGCTGTTGCGGCGGGTGGTTTGGTTTGCTGCTGTTGTTTGTGCGGGTTTGATGAGTGAGGGTTTCCAGTCTTTGATCCGGGTGTGTGGCCGGTGAAGCGGGCCAAGCTGTTCAAGCTGTTGTCACACGGTTTTTTTTGGTTCTGGTCTGCTGACTGTGATGTAAAGATCAGACACAAAGAGCACAACCACCAGCAGGAAGGACGGAGTGTAGATCTGTTTTATTTTCTGATGTTGGCTTCCTTAGTGGGGCATAGAGGAGCAAACGCGCACAAACACAGACGACAGGACAGACAGACAGAAGACAGACACACACACACACAACACACCACACACACACACATTACACACACCACACACACTAACTCTGTCTGTCTCTGTCTATTTGTCCCTCCGTCTGTATCTCCCCTCCCTCTCCCTCTTCTTCCTCTTCTTTTCTCTTTCCTCTTCCTCTTTCTCCTCGTACATATTCCAACTTCCAACCCCTACCCCACTTCTTCCTTCCTTTGGAGCTTCGAGGAAAAAGACAAGAAAAATAGAACCAAAACACACCAACACAAATACACTGTCTAGCGTATTCCACACGGACATCTATTCAAAAATTTTTTTTAGACGTAATTTATTGTATTTATTTATTGTTACCAGAAGCTCTGACGTAAACTTGGTTGCACGTTCATCGTTTGTAGTCTCCATCTCCCTCCCTCCTCCCCCCTCCCACCCCCCACGTCGGCCTCGGTGACGTCAGGACAGTTGAAGGTGATGTAAGAATCACGGCTTTGATTGTGCTACGTATAGTTCAAGGTGCGGCTTTTTCTTATCTTTGAAGAGGTATGTTTTTTGTTTTGTTTGTTTTTCGTGTCCTGTCGAGGTGTCTGTTGGCTGTTTGTGTTACATTATGCTCAGCTCGAGCCCAGACCACATTTTCTTTTTTTGCTGGAAGGGTGCAGATTCTTGTTCGGTCCTTTTTTTTCTTTTATCTCTATGCAGACCGGGGGCCGTCCGGTTTATGTAAGATGCAGTGAGAGGCTGAGGGCAGGGGGCAGAGAACAGGTGGGGGGGGGGGTGTTTGGGGGGCGGGCGGTGTGGGGGGGGGGGGGGGGGGGTGTGCGTGGAGAGGA
>JADBJO010004974.1:0-5000 GCA_016801955.1 Conus betulinus
GTTGAAGCCGGTGTGAAGAAATTGAAAACTAGTAAAAGTTGTGGGCCTGACAAAATTTTGGGTGAGATGCTCAAACATGGAAATACATTAGTAATTGACTATTTAGTTTTATTATTTAATAAATTATTTGATAGTGGAACATTTCCAATAGATTGGTGCAAATCTATCATTGTGCCTATCCACAAAAAAGGAGATATAAATAATCCAGACAACTATAGGGGAATTGCTTTAACTAGTGTGGTTAGTAAGGTATACACTCACATTTTAAACAGAAGGTTAACCAATTGGGCTGAGAGAGAAGGAAAAATTTATTGAGGAACAAGCAGGATTTAGGGCAGGTTATAGTACAGTGGATCATATATTTACTCTGTATGCACTGGTTCAGAAATATCTTATGAAAAATTCCAAGTTGTATGTGGCCTTTGTTGATTTTAAAAAGGCCTTCGACTCTGTAAACAGAAATATATTATGGCATGTACTTAGGAAGTCTGGTATAAAAAGGAAAATGTACTTTTGCTCTGAGGGGTGTTTATGATTCTGTCCTTGCTTGTGTACGTGATAAATGTAATTATTCTGAATATTTTGGTTGTCCTCGTGGCGTAAAACAAGGGTGTCTTTTGAGTCCCCAGATGTTTACGTTTTTTTTTTATTAATGAACTAGCCATTGAAATGTCGAAAAAGGGAAGACATGGAATCCAACTTGTACCTGGAGCTCTTGAAATATTTTTGCTGTTATTTGCAGATGATATGATCTTACTTTCAGACACTGTTATTGGATTGCAGAATCAACTAAACGCATTGAAACAAGAGTCAGATAAATTACAACTGACTGTCAATCTTGAAAAAAAACTAATATAATGGTTTTCGTAAGGGAGGTCACCTTTCACAACAGGAAATATGGTGGTATGGCAACTTGGAAGTTAAAGTTACAAATGCATACAAGTACTTAGGGATGGTATTTACAACCAAATTAAGTTTAAATACTGGATGGCTAGAAATGTGTAGAAAAAGGAAAAAAAAGGAGTTATAGAAATTCTGAAATCCATGAGGAAGTTGAGATCAATTGATTTCTCCATTTTTGGAAATTGTTTGACACCCAAATACAACCCATGATAACTTATGCCGCAGAAATTTGGGGGCTTTCAGAAAATATTTATATGGAAAGAGTTCATACTTTTGCTATTAAAAGATTTCTGAGTGTTCCAATTCATTCATCAATACGTTAGCTTATGGGGAAACTGGGAGATACGCTCTCTTTATTGTGACTTATATAAAATGCATTAAATATTGGATAAAGTTGATACGACTTTCTTCAAACCGGCTATGCAGACAAGCTTATGATATGTTACTCTCACAGTCTGAGACAGGGAAAGCAAATTGGGTCAGTCAAGTAAAACATGTTCTTACTGTGAACGGGTTTGGTGTTGTTTGGCTTTGTCAAGAGGTAGGGTAATGAAAGGGAATTTATATCAGAATTCAAGGATCGTATGATATCATGTTTTAAACAAAATTGGCACTCCAAAATTGAGGAAAATGAAAGATATTCTTGTTTCATTCATTTAAAAGTATTTTCCAGACAGAAAAATATCTGTTATTAGTTACAAATAAGTGGCATAGGAGCATGTTAGTGAGATTTAGAAACCGAACTCTTGGTCTGAACAATAATAAGAGATGGTACTATGGCGATAACATTAACAATTTGTGTAACTTTTGTTCAGATAAAAATCATGCCTTCAAGGAAAATGAAAGAACATTTTCTGTTTCATGTGAGTTGTATAAAGACTTACGAAGTAAATGTAAAGTTTTTCGAAACAATGTTGCAGTCCGCAATGACCTATGTGGATTGTTATGCATTGAAGATGAAGAATTGCTCCAATCACTTGCGAAGTTTATAGCAGAGGCCAGTTCTATCAGAAAAAGGAAACTAAGTAATTAACATAATACGTTTTCGACAAAACAATAGGTACATACTTATTTATTTACTTCTTACGATGATCTGTCCCAGCCTGTTTAAAATTGAATGAATAGCGCAGACGCAAAACCTGACGCTGGAATGTGGCTTTGTATGCACACTTTTGTATGTATGTTAGTGAGAATGTGTGAGCGCATGCGTGTGTGTGTGTGTGTGTGTGTGTGTGTGTGTGTGTGTGTGTGTGTGTGTGTGTGTGTGTGTGTGTGTGTGTGGCCCGCCACGATATTTTCACATATGTGTTGAAGATTTTTTCTACATTTGTGAAGCTATGGTTTCTGATAATTATAAATGCCATGCCTTGTTTCTCCCTACAGCTTCCTTTCTCCCTCACTCTGTCTCTCATTGCTATTTTTTGTTAACTCTCTCTCTCTCTCTCTCTCTCTCTCTCTCTCTCTCTCTCTCTCTCTCTCTCTGTGTCTCTTTCTCTCTCTCCCTCCTCTCCCCTAATGCCCCCACAGCCCCCGCCCCCCACCCCACCATATCCCTCCCCTTCTGTCTGTGTTCACTTTTGTACATTAGGTTTGTTGCATTTGGTATTATTGTATTTCAGAATTTGTATCTTTTCCCTTCTTTCTTTTCTTTTGGCCCCGGAGGGCTGGATGTAAAAAAGCAGTTATGCTTACTCCACTACCCTCTGAAAATAAAATCGTTCGTTCGTTCGTTCTCTCTCTCTCTCTCTCTCTCTCTCTCTCTCTCTCTCTCTCTCTCTCTCTCTCTCTCTCTCTCTCTCTCTCCCTTCTCTCGGGACAGTCTCATATTCTCTTTCTGTCGACTTCAGGACGTTTTACGACTGTAAATGCTTACAACCTTAGAGTCATCCTTCCGTATTGTTGGCAACTCAGTGTGTCTCAGGGAATTTCAGGCAACTCAATACGCGTGCTGCCATCCATACGTGTGTCTGTATAATCTGCGATGACCAATAGCTGAATATGTCACTTGTGTGTCTATATTGTCTGTGATAACTATGCGATAGTTTGCTGTATGCAGAAATTTGTCGGAGAAAGCTGGGCTGATTTAATTCCACCTTCTGGGTTTTGCCTTTAGTTCAAAATCACAGTGGAAAAAAAACTGCTTCAAAATGTGTTCGTATTGATCTAATTGTTCTACAAAATGTGACGGCCTGTGAAACGTGACTAACAAAATTGTTGAATCGTTGACAGCTCTCAAACAGTGAAAACATTCTACGTGCCAGCTGACTGCAGACAGAAGTTATAGCGAAAACGTGTGACTTGTATTTCTGATGTGTGTGTGTGTGTGTGTGTGTGTGTGTGTGTGTGTTGTGTGTGTGTGTGTGTGTGTTTTGCTGGAACTTTTTGTTTATGCTCTTAGTACGTAAAGGATATGTTTCTGTTATATGTATGTAGTAAAGCACTTTTTCCCCAACACAACAACTGGATGGAATGAGCGAATTCTAAAACATCTTACTGTGTCGTTGCGCTAGGAAAAAAATGCTACTACTCACTGCACAGCTGAAGCACATCGCAAAGCGTGAAAGAAAGGGAAAGGGGGGGGGGGGGGGGGGGGGGGGGGGGGGGGGGGTGGGGGGGGGGGGGGGGGGGGGGGGAAGGAGGGGAACTCAATGCGGGAGGTTCCAATAGCTCCTGCACCCCTCCGCCTTCCCCTCCCTTGTCGCAAGTAAAAAAAAAAACCATCTGAAAACGAATTATAAAGCGCAATTTCGTAGCCATAAACAATTGCCAGGAGCAAATTCTGTAGAGAGTGTGGCCTCTCCTCCCCGCCCCCTCCGTATAGGCAACACTTTTTAGTGATTGTGCAGTTTGTATTATTTATATTTTCCTTTCATACTGGAAAGTGAGTCCACCATGTTCTTCCTCTTTGTGAACATGACAGATGCCTTCAGCATAGGTATGTGTAACGTAATCTGTAATGAAAGGGTAACAGAAAGGCTGGCAGCAGATACCAAGACGGAAAGCAGACATATGGACAAAAATGCTGACATATTTTGTATTTGTTAAATTTTGTCACCGAGTCACTAATGAGGCATTTGTTCACATATCAGAAAAAGAAAACAATTAACCTTCCATCGTATAGACCATTCATTTTAGAAGAGATGAGGGAAAATCACCACTCTTTTAGATAATTATGCCGATGTTGTTTCTTGTACCTCTTCCATCTTGTCCTGGATTTCCATGCGGTCCTGACTTCTTCTTCTTCTTCTTCTTCTGCATCGTCGTCGTCGTCATCGTCATCATCATCATCATCATCATCATCATCATCATCATCACCATCATCATCATCATCATCATCATCTTCTTCTTCTTCTTCTTCTTCTTCTTCTTCTTCTTCCACTCCACCCCCCCCCCCCCCCCCCCATCTCTCTCTCTCTCTCTCTCTCTCTCTCTCTTCTCTCTTTCTTTCTTTCTCTCTCTCTCTTTCTCTCTGTCTCTCTTCGTTTCTCCCACTTTACTTTTTGTCTCTCCTCCACTATTCTCTGTTCCCCGTCTGTCTGTCTGTCTGTCTGTCTGTCTATCTATTTATCAATCAATCTTAACCGCTCTCTCGTCCCGTTTCTGATCGCTCTGCCTTCCTTTATTAGGCATCTTATCGAGTGTGCCAAATGGGTTGATCTCTTACTATGCCATGTGATATCATCCCCAATCCACCTTCATCCCCCTCTCTCTCTCTCTCTCCCCCCCCCCCCTCTCCCTCTCTCTGTCTCTGTCTCTGTGTCTGTCTGTCCTGTCAGTCTGTCTTTCTCACTGTCTCTGTCTCTGCCTCTCTCTCTCTCTCTCTCCCTCTCTCTCTCTCTCTCTGTCTGTCTGTCTGTCTGTCAGTCTGTCTTTCTCACTGTCTCTGTCTCTGCCTCTCTCTCTCTCTCTCTCTCTCTCTCGTCCTCTCTCTCTCTCTCTCTCTCTCTCCCTCTCTCTCTCTCTCTCTCTCTTGTTTAAGTCGGCTTTACTGTGACTTTTTCCAGCTTCCTACCCCATCACCCCAAGTCTGACTGTGTGCAATCATCGGTTCTGTCAACATGACAGTGCCTCCTTCCAGTAGTTGTTGAATGTTCTAC
>JADBJO010004974.1:17500-37500 GCA_016801955.1 Conus betulinus
ATTTCACTTGCGTATCAAAGAGTTTAAAATAGATTTTTTTTTGTCTACGTGTCCTAAAGTATACATAGTTTTCATTACTTCAGCCACTTGCCTTTAGCTCTACCAGCGTATTCGGCTAGTGATATGTCTACTGAAAGTTTTGTTGTAAGTGTGTACCCTAAATATTTATAATTATTTACTACCTCAATTTTCTCCCTTTTATAGAACCATTTCTCTCTCCTCCCTAGATATCCTCCCTTTCTGAATACCATAATTTTAGTCTTTTGAAGATTTACAGTTAGTCCTAGTGTATCAGATGTCTCTCTTGTAAGTTCTTAATTTGATTCTGTAATCCAGCTGGGGTTAAAGAAATTAATGCGATGTCGTCTGCAAATAGTAGTATAAATATTTCTGGCGTTCCAGTAATGAACTGATACCCATGTCTACCTTTTCTTACTACATTTTCTGCAACTTCAGATATTAATAATGAGAAGATCAGGGGAGATAATAAGCATCCCTGCTTCACTCCTAAAGGGCAGTCGAAGATATCTGTCAGTCCTGAACTACATCTGACGCAAGCTTGGACTTTTTTATATATGCTTTTAACATGTTTAACATCTTAGTAGAAATGTTGTGTTTTTTTCAATACCTCCCAAAGCTTTTCTCTGTTAACTGTGTCAAATGCCTTTTGGAAATCAATGAAGGCTATATATAACTTGCTTCTTCGTCTCCCATAAAGGCAGTTGCTTATCATTGAAGTAAGCGTATGTATATGGTCTACTGTTGAGTAGCCTTTCCTAAAACCAGCTTGTTCTTTACTTATTTTATTCTCCTGTTCTGCCCAGTTATATAATCTTCTATTCAAAATTGCTGTGAAAATCTTGCTGGTTATGCATAAAAGAGATATGCCTCTGTAATTTTCCCTGGGTTTTCTTTATCGCCCTTCTTGTGTAGTGGTATTATAATAGCTTTAGTCCATTCAGTAGGAAAGTAACTGGTTTCGAATAGCTTATTGAATAATTTAGTTAAAAAGGGGGATAACTTTTGTCCTACTTTTTAGGAATTCAGGTGGAATGCCATCAATTCCAGCTGCCTTTCCTTTCTTGAGTTTATTTATAGCTGTAATGACCTCATTTTCCGTTATTTCATCATCTAAACAAGGCACATTTAACCATTCAGAATTTGCCAGGTCAACTTCAACATTAGGTTTGCTGGTGGGTTATGTTCTACTAACTGTTTTATTTCGAAATCCTGGTTTTGTCTATTTCCCTTGTGGGGTTTAATAAGCTCTCAAAATGATCCTTCCATTGCCTTGGTGTAATTTGAGGATTAGATGTCCTCTTTTTACTTAATCCTTTAATCATGCTCCAAAATTTTTGACTATCTTTCTGGTCTTGAGTTAGTTTGTCATAAATGTTCTTCCTAAATTGGGTTTCCTTTTTTCCCTTCTAAGTTTTTGATATTGTGATCTTTTGTTTAAATAGACTGCTTTCCTCTCTTCGAATTTAGCTAAATTCCTATCTTTGTTTACGTTCTTTAGCCTGTTAAGCACTAGTCTGGCTTCTTTTTTCATATCTTGGCATTCTTTATCAAACCAGTCTTTAGATGTTTTTGCTGGTCCTCCTAGGCATATTGTTTTGCACATACTTTTTCCTGCCTCCTTTAGTAATTGATTGAATACAACTAAGTTATTATCAATATTTTGGTCTAGACCTTCCGTAATTTGAACCAGTGTTCGTTGCGATCTTTCCAAGTTAATGATGTCAATGTAATCCTGTTGCTTTGAAGGATCCCACTTGTATATCTTACTAAACCTTTTCTATTCTCCTCTAGCTGTAGTGTGTTTAATGAACTTTTTAATTCCAGCATTACAGGCATGTGAGGGGATTCCACCCTCTCTTCTACTGAACATTTAATTACATTGTCTACTATTTCAGCTGAACATACATAGAAATCAATCACACTGTTTCCTCTTTCAGAGTAGAATGTGAATGCACTATCGAGTTTTTTGTAACTAGTCCATTTAAAGGAATCATGTTAAAACTCTCACAGAGTTCCATCAAATTCCTTCCGAATCCATTCGTATGAGGATCTTGTGAACGACGTGCAAACACATCCTGCTCCTGATTTATCAGACTGAATACATCATTTGTATCCTCAATGCTCGGGCCCCACTCGCCAATCCGAGCATTAAGGTCGCCACCAATGATAAAATAATAGTTTTTTCCTTGTTCCACCTGTGACAAAAAAAAAACAATTCAATTTGTTCCAAAGTACAAGAGTAATCTCTGTCCACATAAAATCGACTGTTAACAGGATGAATGTACACACCAAAAAAACAATATATCATTTTCACATAATAGCAAGTTCTTATCAATTTTTATACAAAGTACATTTTCAATATCAGTTACAACCGTTTGTACATGGTGTGATAAGGCTTTGTTTACTAACATAAAAGTACCCCCTGAAGGGCGCCCCCATTTTGGTGAACTTAATGGCTGGAGAATGTAAATATGTAAAGTCTTGAAATTTTATATCAGGATCAAAAAAAGTAGAAGTAAATGTTTCTGAAAGGCAACAAATATCAAAGCTTGTTATATAATCATAGAAATCTGGATCTGACAGCTTATCTACAAGTCCTTCTACATTCCAGCTAAGTATGTTAATGTGTTTATTATTTCTTGCCTCTTGTATTACTTGATGGGTATGGTCAGGGTACTTTTCTCATTGTTTTTTGTCTTTTCCTGGTGTGTGCGTTTGGGAGCCTCCTGCTTGTTTGCTTGCACGTTTGTTTCCCTGTTTCACACTGCTAGAGTTCGATCTTAGTGTAGGTTTGTTATTCGTGTGTGTACCAGTCCTTATCTTCTCCCCTCCGACCTGTTTAGCGCCAACATCTTTAACCGGATGACCTGACCAAATCGACATATCAAACTGCGCCTGCCTCGGGCCGTCTATTTTAGTTTTGCTACCCCTTCCCTCTATCGACTTCCTTGATTTGTCATCTTTAGCCAATAGGCTAGCATTCCTGGTTTGTATGCGTGGTTGAACGACTGCGCTACCACTAAACATGCTTGGCGAAGCGTCCGAGTTTGACTCGATTGTTTCTCCTTCACACGCACGCGCTTCTCGTGCTCTTGTTGCATTTGTATTGCGTGTGTTTTCATATCGCTCAGGGACATGACCCTTTTGGCACGAGACGTGTACACTGCTACAGCTCGCGTCATCTGCACTGACCTCTGACGTGTGAGGTCTTTGGGGTAAAGTGCATCCGTTCTGAACAGGTTTAGTTGTACTCATATTCAATGTCATACCATTCGCACTGGGATTATTCTGTTCACTTTCATCCGGTTTCTGACCCTCTTCATTATCACTTATAATTCCACATTGTTCTTCTGACATGATCGCATCACCATTCACACTACACTCATGTTCTTGATCGCTAACATTTACAAAATCATTCACCGCATTTTCAAGTTCTTTCCATGACAATTGTATATCCACACTGCTTGCGCTCGCTTCAACATTTCCTTTCTCACCCTCCCTTACATCTGCACCACTATCATCCTTGCTTTCCAACACTTGCATACTTTCTTCCTTTGGCCTGTATGCAAAGGAGGTACATGTATCATGTAAAGACACAAAAAAGAAAAAACTCACACAGACCAAACTAAAAAGAATCTACAAAAAAAAATATATATTTCCTAACTGCATAGGATAAAACCAACTGGAATTGCTTTCAGGTATTTTCTATGCAGTTTCCCCATTTTACCCTTTTAATACAAAAAAAAAAATTACACAGTTTGAAATGGATTTCGCATTTTTCTTCTTCTCTCTTTTTTAAAGCATAATAAATAAACATTGCAACAGAACGTGTAATAAAACCTGCTTTCGCTCTGCAGATATAGTGACAAATGTGTATTTCCGTCTAAATTTTTCCAAAAACTCTCGTCAGATACTTTTCTCTAATTTCCTGATATACTGGACATACAAACAAAAAATGATGTTCGTCTTCTGTAACCTTACAAAAGGGCAAGAGTTTGATTTTTCTGTATACCTTTTATGAGTGCTAATATCGCATATACCCAATCTGAATTTGACAAAAACTGTACGAAATTTAATTATTGAAATGTCTGAGAGAGAGAGAGAGAGAGAGAGAGAGGAGAGGAGGCGGGGAGGGGGGATGGAGAGAGGGGAGAGATGAGAGAGAGGGGAGAGAGAGAGAGAGAGAGGGAGAGAGATTCAGTTGCACCACACACACACACACACAGACGTACACACAGAAACACACACACCACACACACACAGACGTACACACACACACACACACCACACACACACACACACACACACACACACACACACACACACACACACACACACACACACACACACACACACACACACAACACACACACACACACACACACACACACACACACACACACACACACACACACACACACACACACACACACACACACACAGGACACAACACACACAGAGAGAAGAGAGAGAGAGAGACGAGAGAGAGAGAGGAGAGAGAGAGAGAGAGAGAGAGAGAGAGAGACAGAGAGCTGGAGAGACGGAGAGAAGAGAGAGAGAGAGGGGTGGGGGGGGGAGATTCATTTGCACACCACACACACACACACACACACACACACACACACACACAGAGAGAGAGAGAGAGAGAGAGAGAGAGAGAGAGAGAGAGAGAGGAGAGAGAGAGACAGAGAAGACAGACAGACAGACAGACAGAGAGACAGAGAGAGTTGCACACTCACTCACAGAGAGAGAGAGAGAGAGAGAGAGAGAGGAGAGAGAGAGAGAGAGAGAGAGAGACCCAGTTGCATACATAGAGACAGAGAGAGAGATAGAGTGAGAGACAGAGAGAAAGAGAGAGAGAGAGAGAGAGAGAGAGTTGCACACACTCTCTTTCACACACACACACACACATTCACACCACGCACGCACACACACACAGACACAGACACACACACAGACACACACACACACACACACACACACACACATACACACTCACGCACCACACAGAGCCAGTCGCACGCACACACACGCAGATACACACACACACACACACACACACACACACACACGCACGCGCACACACACATACACACGCGCGCGCGCGCTCACACACGCACACACAGAGACACAGAGACACACACAGAGAGAGAGAGAGAGAGAGAGAGAGAGAGAGAGAGAGAGAGAGAGAGAGA
This sequence comes from Conus betulinus, assembly GCA_016801955.1. Classification (NCBI taxonomy): domain Eukaryota; kingdom Metazoa; phylum Mollusca; class Gastropoda; order Neogastropoda; family Conidae; genus Conus; species Conus betulinus. Next base: position 22,717 of record JADBJO010004974.1, read on the forward strand.
GAGAGAGAGAGAGAGATATTAATTGATGGTCGCTTGATTGACAAGTGGTTTTGCGGGAAACACTCTTAAAACTAAAGGAAAGTAGATCATGCACCAGCAAGAGACAAGCTGAACATGAAAGTGCTAGAAAGAACAGGCTTTGTAGGTTTTTGTACTCTCTCTCTCTCTCTCTTCTCTCTCTCTCTCTCTCTCTCTCTCTCTCTCTCTCTCTCTCTCTCTCAGTCTGTACCTCTCTCTCTCTCATACAATTTTCTCTTTCACAAGTATGTCTTCTCCTCCTTACGTCTCTCACATTTTCAAACCCTTGAGAGTAAAAACAAGTTACGAACCTTTTCCACATTAATTCCTATGAAATCCCGAAATAAGAGTCATAGACGGCTGCCATGACCTGGTCACGCTTCCGGAGCTGGTGAGGGGAGAGATACGACTTGGTGAAAGGAGGGAGAGGTGGGAAGGGGTAGAGAAGTAAGGGTGTAGGAGAAAGGGGGGGGGGGGGGGGTGTCAGTTTGCAATGTTCGTCTTATTCATGAGATAATAATAGTGGGGCAACTGTGGCCATTTCCTTACATTTTCCACTCTGCCCAGTTCTTTAGTTATATTCTCTTTTTTTTTTTTTTCCATTTTCATGTTTGTTTTGATTGTGCTCCTCTGCGATTTTTACCTCCATTTCTGACGACACGCTCTGTCACAAAGACATTTCATGCAATTTAATCCTAACAGAGTCCCACCCAAAACAAATGTTGTCACAATTTTCTCAGAGAAAGATTTGCCACTGCTTCCAATATTCTGAAACCCTGGCTCCTTTTTTTTTTTTTTTTTTAGTCTGTCACTTGCTAACATTGTCTGAGAATGTAACTTTATTAATGATGTCTCATTTTTGATCTGGTTGCCTTTGGTGAGAGAAAATTAAATTGCATTTTTTGTTTCTTATTCTCAAACCCTAGCCTGCTCGTGTTTACCGGGCGCGCAAAGATCATATACTACACAGAGCTGGCGTCACAACACCAAACCGTTTGCATACAGTTTTCATTATGTGTAATCAATTCGACTTTCCTCTCTCTGTATCTGTCTCTCTGTCTCTCTCTCTCTCTCAACACACATTCACACACAACACACCACACACACACACACACACACACACACACAAACACACACACACAACATATATATATATGTATATACATATATATACACACAGCTCTGTGCTCTCTCTCTCCCTAACCCCTCTCTGTCCCTATCTCTCTCTCCCTCTCTCTCTCTCAAAATGCCTCTCTAGCTTATAGTCTCTCCGAGGGAGACCATCTCTCTCTCTCTCTCTCTCTCTCTCTCTCTCTCTCTCTCTCTCTCTCCTTCCCTCTGCCTATATCTCTCTCTCTCTGCCCCTCTCTCTCTCTATCTCTCTCTCTATATACACACATACACACTCTCACACGCGCGCGCTCGCAACACACACACACACACACACACACACACACACACACACACACACACACACACACACACACACACATTTCACATCCCTGTCTGAGGTCTGTCTGTCTGTCCGTCCGTCTCTCTGTCTCTGTCTCTGTCTGTCTGTCTGTCTGTCTGTCTGTCGTCTCTCTCTCTCTCTCTCCTCTCTCTCTCTCCCTCCCTCCCTCTGTCTTCTTTTCTTTTCTCTGCGTCTCTCTGTCTTACACACTTACAAGCACGCGCTCGCGCGCGCATGCGCGCGCGCGCACTCATGCACACATACACAAACACAGAGTCAGCTCTGCCATGCTTTCTTTCTTTCACCCTCTCTCTCTCTCTCTCTCTCTCTCTCTCTCTCTCTCTCTCTCTCTCTCTCTCTCTCTCTCTCCTTCTCTCTCTCCTCTTCTCTCTCTTTTTCTGTGTAGTCTGCTCATCTTCTGTCATTAAAAATTCATTTTAAACGCAAAGCCCCCAGTGAATTCCCTAAACACTCCACGACCAGAGTCAAAGTAATTTCCGTGAAACAGTGACTATTTGTGTGTGTCTACATTCTCCATCCCTGGCACGGTTGTACCTTCACTGTATGACTCCTTACTCCACAGGCAACTCTCAGAAGATCAAGCCAAGTCTTTGAGACTAAATGTGGGGTGCAGAGGTGGGGAGAACAGAGGAGACTGATCTCTTCTTTCCATTAAACCCTAACGGATGGGTTGGAGTCACTCAGTCTTCACACGGTGTTTGCCAATTAGTGAGCTCGACTTTCTTTACTTTCATCTTTTCACGTTTTTTTCTCTTTTCCCAATCCAAACATTCTGTCCATAGGCAAGACTGGATGATGAACCTATAAGGCTCTGCAAAAAAAAAAAAAGTATTCTCAACATCGTCTAAGTGGTGGCAGATCATATGTTACATAAAAAACTGTACAAAAAGCATCGTCACCTGGGTGGCTTGCACTAGAAATAAGAGTCCTATTGATTTCGTGGTGGTGACATATTTGCCAGTCCCCGTTGTTTTGCCTTTCTGCAGTCTTCAGCCTTCCTGACAAATCTTTTTTTCTCCAGGGCCAATTCACATGATGCTATCTGTTTACATTTCCAAGGCTAAACACGGGAAAGGGTTAAACTTGGCGTAGAGCCAGAACTGCCGATCTTCGTTCCTTAGGCATCCATGACTTTGCTCTTTCCCGACGTAACATAATCACTTTTCAGTAGGTGAGAAAGGGCACCTTCTCAAATTCAACCCAGTCCCCCCAACGTTCTTGCTGTCATACCAACCGGAGGGAGAAAATTCAGACTGACCTCCACATCCTTTCTTTCCCAAATCATATCCCTTCTCCAGGTTCTCAAAACATCCCAGACAATAAGACATATCAATCAAAGCAAAATGCACCTGAATTTGAAAGAGGATGGGGGTGGGGAGTATTCTGGGCCCTCCCCCTACGAAAATACCCCCAAGTGAGGTGGCCCAGAAACACCCCATAGCGGTATATGAAGACGTAACCCCTTTTCACCTCTCTGGCTCATAAGGCGGGTGAGTTTGGGCGTGTGCTCCTGTTCACTGTTTGGGACATTTCTGGACTATGCCCCAAACCATTTGCTGAGAACTGGTTTTGGAAGAGGTGGGGGCACTTCTGGCTCAGGTCCAAGATCATCCTCCCCTCCTTCAAATCATGTGCCATGTGCTTCGGTTGATATGTTTTGTCATTTGAGTCTGGCTACGTGCTTTTCTCACGCGCCAAAGAGATTTTTCGGAAACTATACACGCGTTCAGGTCATACTTGACTGACTTTACCATAATTATTTGCAGCAATGGTAGGAACACACAGACACACATTGTTTATCAGGGCTCTGTGCTGGTACCCTAATTTCCCATCTTGTATTTATTAGTAGTATTTTTGCTGTTGTTTTTTGTTGTTCTTCTTAAGTTTTGTTTATTCCTTTACTTACTTCTGTGTTTAATTGTTCATAGGTTCATGTATTTTATCTATTTACTTACTCATTTATATGATTGTTTTGCTGTATTGTTTTGCTTGTCTCGTGTTATCAGAGTGCATGCATCGCCGCATTGTAGTTTAGCTGATAATAACACAGTGTCTTCCGTCAGATTTTCTACAGGCAGATACCACAGGCACAGGAGTACGATGCAGGCCTTAAACTCTAGATGACCCATCACAAATTGTGTGATTAAACATACTGAAATAATGCTTGCCTGTCCAAAAAGGCTGCTCAGTTGCTCTTCTCCTCTAGACGCATTCACAATTTACTACACATCTGTATGTTTCTCTTCTTCTGTCTGCAGTTTTGGATTCAGTCTTGACAAGACACATCATGATTGCCTGTCTTGAGCTCGAAAGATACGTTCTGTCTGTTAGTGTCTTTCGGTTTATGCGGTTTTTGGTGTATGCCTTTGTCCCTTCTGAAATATGCTGTTGTAGTTTCCCTTCACTTTCTGCAGCTCCATTTCTGGACTCTGATCTTGTTGCCGGTCTCTATACACTCTTCATCCTCTCCTGTGCTGTCATCTCGGGTTTGGGACCTGATTTTCTTCTGCGGTACTGATCATCTACACATCTTCAAGTCAGTACGTTTTTCCTCTGGCACTCGTCACCCTGTGACAGCCCACACTTCACAAAGACCAAACTGTGAAAGGTCTTTCCCTTCCAAATCGCCGATACGTGGAATAAATTTCTTCTGTCTCTCAGAAACTCAGATTTTCTCTCACTACATTTAAGGCAGGCATAAAAACAAGTTTTCTACAGTAAGTGATGCATAATGTTTGCATGATGATGTTTCTTTTGAAAATGTATGGGTCGTGTCGGGATTATTTGTGTATATTGTTTATGCCGCTGTACGTGTGAAGTAAAATGCAACGGAATGGTTGCATGCTGTCAGCGATAGTGATGTTTAGGTCACGAAGATATTTGTCTAGCAAAAATCCATCATCATCCTCTTCATTTGCGCTTCTTCTTCTAATACTAATTTTTTTTTTTTATATCTTTTTGCTGTCGTCTTTATTATTATTATTATTATTGTTATTGTTGTTATTATTATTATTATTATTGTTGTTGTTGTTGTTGTTGTTGTTGTTGTTGTTATTATCATTGATATCATCATCATCATTAGTATCATCATTATTGTTGTTGTTTTTGTTGGTATTGTTGACGATGTCGTCGTCGTCATTGTTATCATTATTATCATCGTTATTATTATCATGATTGTTGTCATCATTATTGTTGTTGTTGTTACTTTATTTAGACTGCCCCCCCCCCCCCCCCCTCCATCCACCAACGTCCCTACCCTGAGAAAATGGAAGTTTGACACAGTTCTTTCCCTTCACACTATTTCCCCATTTCTTTCCTTTACTCTTGGACCCCCGCATCCCTCAGCCACAGCAAGGGCTCCACCAGAGGCAGTTTGGCCGGTGACATATTGTTCCATCCTTTTCAGCTTTGTGTCCGGAGCTGTCTGCTGCCTGTCACATGATAAAACTGTGTGGTGTTTGTGAATTTTCCCCACATGGCCTGGGTTTTTGAGTTCTGCATAATGAAACTTGTCTGAATGAATGACTTTCTCCTCTCACGCAGTGGCAGATTAATATAAAGGTGGGAATTCAAGAAAAATAATTCCTCTGTTCATTGACATTTCAGGAGAGAGGGAAAGTCTTAAGATTGGTTGCATTACAGATCCCAGATGCTTTTTAGAGCTTCAACATTTGTTGATTAAATAATTAATCAAGTCATCAGTCGATTCACCAGCATGCTAAATATGTTGTTTGCCAAATCGTAGTACCTTTTTGTTTGCTTGGAGACACGGCATTAGTTTTCATCTTGAACTATCAATAAAATTAATTAAGACTAACATTTATTCTGTCTGTATACTTTTATGCATTTGGTCTTAATTCTGTCTGCTGGGCGTTCATATTTGTTTATAAGTTTGTGCCATGTAGGTACATTATTTATCTCAGGTAATGCATAATTGGGGGCGGTTTGGAACTGGAACGTAAAGATAGTAATGCCAGTATTTTAGAGGGTTTATGCATACAAGCAAACACGTCTGACATATATCGACACGCAAACGTATGTGTGCGCTTGCACACACACACACACACACACACACACACACACACACACACACACACACACACACACACACACACACACACACACACACCACATTAACAGAATTAACACATTATAATTAATTAACCAAAATACTAAACGTCATTTTTTTTTTAGTTCACACACATAAACGGTTTCCCCCCTCGACCCCCGCCCCCCTCCCCCGCCCCCCTGCACTCTGGTCGCTTTGTTCTGTATTGGTTCTTTCCATTAAATAACAGGATCGGGATCGATTACTCCCAACAATGACCAAAGTCGGTACCATATTTGAGACGTATTAACGGTTTTAAAGGAAAGAAAGCAGGAAGAAAAGAAAGCAGGTATATACAGCAGACACCCAAAAAAAAAAAAAGAGAAAAAAGAAACAAACGGCAGAGTCTAACAGGCTGACAGGAAAAGGGGAAGTCACCAGCTCAGAACTTCCTGTAGGCGGGACTGCTATTCATCAGAGGCAGCTAAGTTCTACGTTCACAATCGATTTACATGAATCTTGGCCTTGACCTAGGCCTTGTGTCGCCTTTCACTTTAGCCTTACGCGTTGTCCCATCTTGGAGAGTTCACGATCCCTGGCGGCGGGTTGGGTAAGCAGATGTATGGAGGAGGGGCGGGGGGGGGGTGGGGGGTTGGGGGGGGGGGGGGGGGGGGTGGAGGAAAGAAACATGAGGGTGTTGATGGGAAGAAGGTAAGTAATCGTGACGAGTGACCTGTTCCGCACATCAGCACCCCATAAATATATATATTCATGATTTGATGTCCTTCAGAGGACTTGAGGATGGCTCTCTACATGTAACAAAAATTGTAATGAAATAGACAGAACATAAACTTTTTATTCATTCTGTCTGTCTGTCTGTCTGTCTGTTTGTTGTCTCTCTCTCTCTCTCTCTCTCTCTCTCTCTCTCTCTCTCTCTCTCTCTCTCTCTCTCTCTCTCCCTCTTCGTTTGTTTCCAATTATCTCACTCTCTTTATCTCGTTTACCCTCTTACTCAGATTATCAGACGTGTGAGTATGGAGATAAGCAAACCACGTCTACAATTATTACTCACACATTTCCCACACAAGAATCTTCACAAATTCCCACTGCAAATACTCGTTCAAAAACGTTATCCTATGGCCTTACACCTTCAACCTGACGAATCTTTCACTCTGTAGAGAAACGGCAGTCACGTAACGTCCCTGGGGTTAAGTGGATGAGAAGTGTGACGTAATGAAGAGAGGGAGAAATTGTTGTATCCCCTACAAATCAAACAAGTAAATAGACATTTCAGCCTTTTTTCTGCTGTCCTCTGTGCCTACCATTTCTCAGTCCTGAATTATTTGCGTTTTGTTTTTTTTCCTCCCCACTTCAGTTTCTGTTCCTCCATGTTGTCCGAAATAAAGTACTAACCTCAGCATGATTACACTAAATCCTTATAATCCTAAAGACTTGACTCTCTTTGTTTTAGCCTGTAGGTTGACAAAGTTTTTTTTGTGTTTTTTTTTTGACGCTGTGTGACTTTTTTTTCCCACACGGCTTAACATTGGTGCAATATGCGCGATAAAACTGTCACATGATCTAAATAATTTTTTGGTAGATTTTGTTTTCAAAATCTTGCTTTTTTCCCCCAATGTGACAAGCTACCCAGGGCAATGACAGCTACGAGCAGTGATCACTTTTACAGGGTCTCTCTCTCTCTCTCTCTCTCTCTCTCTCTCTCTCTCTCTCTCTCTCTCTCTCTCTCTCTGTCTGTCTGTCTGTCTCTCTCCCTCTCTCTCTCTCTGTCTCTGTCTCTGTCTGTCTCCCTCTCTCTCTCTCTCTCTCTCTCTCTCTCTCTCTCTCTCTCTCTCTCTCTCTCTCTCTCTCTCAAAACGATCCAAGTAAATGCAGACCTGCTTCCCAAGAATTCCACACATACCCATAAAATAGATTCATAACAGATTCCTTTGAGGCGATCTCTTTCATCACAAGTTCTTATGTCCAGGCGCTGTCCCACCTTGGTCTGACGAGTGTCCCTCACCACGTATGGGTCGTAGGTGACAGATCCAGGGCTATTCAGAGGCTAGTGACAGGGCGAACCGAGGAGGAGATGGATATTTCTTTCTTTTCCTGAAGACCCCACCCAACAGAGTAAACGGGGTCTCCTTTTTCATCACACTTTCTCCCTTCATCTCTTTTTTGAGTTGGTCACTATTTCTCTTCCATTGTAGTCGCTCTCTCTCTTCCATTGTCTCTCTCTCTCTCTCTCTCTCTCTCTCTCTCTCTCTCTATATATATATATATATATATATATATATATATATGTTTTTTTTTATTCGTTCAGCGTGTTCAGTGAGAAGGAAAGATGTGATGATGGACGTCACCCCTAGAAACTGCCATTCTTTTTGTAGCGAAACTAATCATGTTCAAAGAGACTTCTGTCATCCAGAGTAACCTCGTCTTTTGGAAAGCACACTCCATAACAATTTCGTTTGTGGCAACGTGCGTGCCACTTCTCATTCCCTGCCCTTGTTGCGCTTCCACCTGATCTGATGAGTCCTTCCGTCCAGGGACATCCCATAATATCTGATGACATTTTCGGGGCTAAACAGGGAAGAGAAGTGAAAGGGCGACAAGCATGAATGATCAATCTTGGCAGCATATTAGCACCCCTATCATCCCGCCTCCCGTGAGAAAATGGATGAGAGCAGTTTCCTCTATATCTTCTGACATTATCTCTCACTCTCTTTGGCTTATTATTGATCAGCTCTTTCCACGTTCTTTCCCTCCTCCATGTTTTTGTGTTTATTTGCAGAATCTTGTGATCTTGTCAGGAGATGATCCTGGGTCATAGAAGCCGTCCATTTTACGGCCAACACAAGAGACAATAATTATTGTCTGTGACTTAGTCCTCGCTCACTGCTGTCTTAACCTTACGTCATGATCTCTTTGTGTTCTGTCACCTGACGAAGCTGCCTGATATCTTGCGAGTTTTCCTATCCAGATGGCCTGCCCCTGTCGCTTTCTGCCTGATGAAACGTTTTGGAATCATTGTCTTCCCTCACTCAAAAAATACGACATTAGGATTTGTGGAATGGTATCTTTCATTTGCAGATGGACTGACTGATGGCTTGATTGATCAAGAGAAGGTGAAGCCTTAAAGGCACCTTGGATCATTTGTGCAACCAGTCACGAGGCTTTTGCGATCTGATGAAACGTTAATGGGAAGAGAAATTTTTTTTTTTTCTTGGAATTCCCGTTTTCATTCTGCCACTGAGGAAAGGGAGAAAACTATCATTCAAAAGGGTTTTTTGTTATGCAGAGGACGAGAGAGCCAGGCCACTTGGATAGATACCAGACAACTTTATCACGTGAAAAGCAACAGACACCTTCGAGCATGAAGTTGTAAGGGGGACTGAACAATACGTCGCTAGCAAAACTGCTTGTTGTGGAGCCCTTCCTGTGGACGACAATAAAGATGCAATATCCCGGTCTGACAAGTCTTGAAGAAGTCTGTCCAGTATTGAAAAACAGAGTTTCGAACAGAGACAGAAATGAAGTCTGTGTGATTTTGCCTGCTTGGAAAGGTGGGTGGTCCAGGATAAGTGAAAGGCAGAAATAGTGTAAAGAAAAAAAAAAGACTGCCTAATTTCCATGTTTTCACAGAAGGGGGGGGGGGGGGGGGGGGGGGGGGGGGGCAGGAGGGGCGGGGCGGTGCGGTCAAGATCAATATTGCTGCTGCTGCTGCTGCTGCTGCTGCTGCTCCTGCTATCGGGATGGTATTGGATTTTTGTTAGGTGTAGGTTCTAGTACCTTAGAGACCCGCGTCGCTTTCCATATAAAAACGCCATAACTGGCGCACATCTAGACATTCATTTGCGCATACTTTAAATGTAAAGTGGCAACAGACTAGTGACCTAGATGCTCATGGCATTTCACATAGCTACACTACGACTGGGTCACATCCAGCCATTTATGTTGCACATGTCGTACATGTAAAGTGGCCTACACATAACATACAAATACTTCCGACCCTCTCCATTTCACTGACACACAACGATACAAACATTAATCAATAGTTTTTATGAAAGGCTTGTTTACGGGCCTATCTTGAAATTAGTAGGTAAAATTCTGATTTTCTTTGAGACAGAGGCACTTGTTTCCATGCTACACAGGTGTGACAAAGAAAAACCTTTCATCGTTAGTCTTTGTTTTCTGTGTGGGGCTGTTGCAGGAAACAAGTGTCATAGGGAAAGTGGAGCTGACCAGAAGACGCGTAGATGATAAGTAATGCAATGATACACTCAGGAGCAAAACCAGAGATGACAGCAAAGACGAGTGTATAAAATCCATCTTCCAACCTGAAACAGACTGGCAGTAAGGTCGGAGAGTCCAGAAGTGCAGTGCAGTGGCATACTCGCACATGGAGTATCTGAGAACCAATCGATGATCATGTTTTTTTTTTTATTTCTTTGGAGTCTACTGAGATGGTACTTTGGAAGGCTAAAAAGAGGGAGCTACTATGATGTAGTTTAGAAACGATAGAGGCACACACTAAACAACATAATAGAAAAAAGCTGACGAGAAGAATGTGCGTTGCTGACCTCAAAACAGATGTACAGACTGTACAGACATGCTGTTGGAAAGAAAGGCTGTGATCTAGTGTAAAGCAAAAGACTGCTTACAGAAGAGGAAAAGAATGCAGACGTGGTATTGTTGATATGTTATTGATAATAAGTCCGAAGAAACAGGACGGTTGAGCGATTGTTAAGGGCAGGCCAGCATTACTTCAGTGATAACAGTGTTCAGTTGCCGTTTGTTACTGATTACTTGGACCTTAGGGCCTGTATTCAATATCTAATGAACCTGTTATCATAAGATCAGCAATAACACAACGATGGATACATGCTGATAACATAAGAATAGGAGAAGCATTTAGAAAAAAAAAAAGATATTCCAGCACGGAGCCCGGCAAAGACCATATGAGTCAGCAGAAGGCTCTGAGTATCTGTCATTGATGCGAACAGTCTGAGTGCAGTCAGTCAGCTAAAAAACAAGGCAGGAAAAAGCTGGGCTGTTAATGCCAAAGGAATGGAGATCGATCGTTCATGCTGTTTGCCCTATTTACTTCTCTCCCCTGTTTGCCCTGGAAAAGTGAACAGCTATTATGAGATTCCCTGGAGAGAAAGACTCGTCAGGAAGGGTAAAGAATGCAGCAAAGCCAGAGAATAAAGTTCTCTGCAAACGGAAATTAATACGTATTTCCAATGAGAGTCTCCCGGGCTACGACTCGCAGCGTCTCTTTGGGGATAACCTCTGTCTGCTAGTCTCTCCTTCTGCCAGAACTCATTGCTGCAAAAGAAATTGTTATATTCTGGTTGGGATTTGTGAGAGGAATATCTGGACATGAGCCTAATTCTTTTCAAGCGACAGAGAACGAGTGATAAAGTAACAGAGAGAGAGAGAGAGAGAGAGAGAGAGAGAGAGAGAGAGAGGGAGAGAGAGAGAGAGAGAGAGAGAGAGAGCGAGAGAGCGAGCTGTGTGTGTGTGTGTGTGTGTGTGTGTGTGTGTGCGCGCGCGCGCGCGCGCGCGCGCGCGCGCGCGTGTGTGTGTGTGTGTGTGTGTGTGTTTGTGCGTGCATGCTTTGCGTGTGGGTGTGTGTGTATATGAGAGAGAGAGAGAGAGAGAGAGAGAGGGGGGGGGGGGGGGGGGGGGGTAGACAGACAGATAGATATATATAGACAGCCAGGCTGAGAGAAGTGGGATTTGATCACACATACAAATGCATGTAAAAGGGCTCTCCTTCTTATGCCATCTCTCAGCTGTGCGTCAGCCAGTGTAAATGGTAGACAAACGCGAGCCAGAGTTTGAGGATTAGAAGCAAGGATGTAATTCTATTTTCTCATGCCGAAGGCTAAATCCCACAAATTTAAGTTACAGTGTCAGAGAGTTTTCGCCGGTGACAGACTAAACAAAGGGGCCGGGCTTTGGAATTCGGGAAGAAGTGCGAGTCCATCTCAATAGGAATTGTTACATTTATTTTGTGGGGCCTTGCTGGAATGTATTGCACAAACTTTCTTTCTGACAAAACGTACCATCAGCAAACAAAGAGAAAAATTGTAGAGCAGACAATTAAAACAATCTTAAGAATAAAAGACCTGAGAATTTATGAAGTTGGGCACAGAGGATAATGTAGAAGAAATAGATTATTTTCTAATGAAACTTGACCTGTGAAAATTGGATGATACCCAGCCCCCCCACACCCCTTTATCTTAACCTCTTTATCGCCTTTCCATCTTTCCTCTTTTTTTTTTTCACGAGGTCACCGCTCTCACTTCACTGGCCCTAGAAACGTGACCAGAACATGTCAGCCATCTTTGACTCGTATTTCGGAATTTGATTGGAATTTGTGTAGACGTAATGTGTCGCGTCTTTTCTCTCGCAGGTTTAGAAATCTGAGAGACGTATGGTATGATACAGTGGTAAAATGGAAAACTGTACGAAAAAAGAGAATGAGACAACAGGAGCACAGATATATGTAATTGTTCAGCATTATATTGTTTGGTCAATCAGTGGGTGATTGCATCTCTTAGGAGATCCAAGGAAAGGTTGTTCTGCACAATTCTTAGCCGCTGACAATGCTTGGGTTATTGAACAGCAGAGCTGACCACTCAGACTGTTCCATATCTTTTGATCTCCCTTGCATCCTTAAATGGATCCTCAAACATAGGCTCAAAGATTGTCCCTTACATTTTATACTGTTTGCGTAGTGTTTTTAGTTTTCAACAACTTTTTTCCTCTCCACACTTTCGTTTTGTTTAATTCTACTACCTTTCGCTGGCTGCTTTGGGGGTGCTGTTAGATTCTTTTTCGAACCGTTGGCGGTCGGAACACCACAGAATTATGGACTGTGGTGTGTCTTTATTTGACGCCAAGAGCACAGATACAATCAATCGTTTCTTCCTGATGAATCCGATACAGCGGGACGAAAGCTCTCGAAGCAGGCGATACATATAGATCTGCCTTCGAGCCCTCGGAGCAGGTGATACATATAGATTTGCCTTCGAGAGAGATAGCAATAGTTTCCTCATGCAGCTAGTGAGAGGGTTTTCATATTTACTTCATCTTAATATTTTTTTTTTTTTTGGTCAATTTCAAGGTTTGCTAAATCATTGCTATAATGATGGAAGAATTGTTAACTTGCATTTGTTTTCTCCTTCTACGTAATTGTTCAGCATTATATATCGAGAAAGAAAGACTGAGATAAAAGTAGACAGATGAAGAGACAGAGGGAAATGGAGACAAACAAAAGATGCCAATGAAAAGTCATACAGCGACAAATTTCTTACATCGACACACATAGAAATATATATATATATATATATAGAGAGAGAGAGAGATGCCAACAAAAAGTCATGAAGCCACACATTTCTTTCTACGAACTCTATAAAGTTCAGGATCAAACAAATAAAACAACGTTGTTTTTCTTTTGCCAGGGCAGTATGAAATTCGCTTGATATCAAGAGGTTTCCCCACGAAACTGTGAATCAATCAATCAGTAACTCTGTCCCTCTGTCTGTGTGATCATTACTTGCTAATCGGATTGGATGAGCAAAAAAATACTCTTATCACCTATCTTTGTTCTCCTGTCACCACTCTCGCCCCTTCCCTTTGTTTTGTCTTCGCTACACCACCCAAAAAAAAAAAAAAAAAAAAAAAAAAAGCCTCATACCGACCTGAGGACAGGTGAAAGGTGAAGGAAGGCCAGGTCCTGAGGATAAGGAAATAAACAAGTCGTAGCGCAAGACATCTTTATCAGGGGCAGGGTGAAACGAGGCCAGGCCAGGGCTCGAGAATGGAATTTGTGTTAGAGAAATTTGCTAACCAAATCATTTCTGCTTTGGAAGACATGGTTATCAAAATGCCTCTCCGTTTTTATTTGATGGGAGTGAAGAGGAGAACTGAAGAAATGTAAGGTGGGATGGAGACGGGTGTAAAGGAGAGGCGCACAGACATTCGGTCAGGCAGGGACTTTGAATAGTCACACTGGGAGAGATGCATGTTGAGCACAGAAGAAAGTGAGCAAGGAATGGATGGACACATTCAGAAATGGAAAATGAAAAGAGAGACTGAAAGAGATGCTGATTAGGAGGAGAAAAAAAGTGTTAAGAAGGGGGATGGAGGACAAGAGTGAGATTCTATGACTGCTTGTGCCCCGCACGCATGCGTTTGTGTGTGTGTGTGTATATGTGTGTGTGTGCGCGTGAATGAGAGGGTGACGGAGAGAGAGAGAGAGAGAGAGAGAGAGAGAGAGAGAGAGAGAGAGAGAGAGTAAATAGCATAGCCAAGACCACAAAATATCTGAACGACACTTAAGTAAACACGATCGAATCTCTCTGGGCTTGAAAATGAAACATGCTGCAGTTTTTACATAGAACAAAGCGAAATACAAATGGAAAACACACTAGCAATGTGCAAAGTGATGCTTGTTTTACATAATTTGATACCGAATGCAAAACAGAGAAGTAAAATGTCGACAAATATGTCGTCATAAGACGCCACAAACCACAGACATTAAAACGGACAAAAGTGCGCTCCAACACTGCAGTTAGCATGAGAACAACAGTGACGACTGGGTTTGAGGGGTGAGGCCACACGAAAGCCAGTAACAGAAGACCTGGACCACGAAAACAGGCTATATAATGGTAGAACAAGATGGGAAAAACGTCAAAGCTCTAAATCTCTCTCTCTCTCTCTCTCTCTCTCTCTCTCTCTCTCTCTCTCTCTCTCTGTCCTTTCTCTCTCTCTCTCTCTCTCTCCTCTCTCTCTGTCCTCTCTCTCTCTCTCTCTCTCTCTCTCTCTCTCTCTCTCTGTCCTTTCTCTTCTCTCTCTCTCTGTTGTGGACATAAAGACAGAGACACAGAGAGAGAGACAGAGAGAAAGGACAGAGAGAGAGAGAGAGAGAGAGAGAGAAAAAGAAAAAGAGACAGAGACAAGGAAACATACACAGAGACAAACACAGAGACAGAAACAAAGACAGTGAGACGGAGAGACCGAGAATTAGAGACACAGTCAGACAGACAGACAGACAGACAGACAGACAGGTAATCCATTCATCTCAACGTCTTGAGGTGTCACGTATTTGACTGTGTGTTCTTGATCCCTCACAAAGACAGACTTGGAATCATAGGCCGGCAGTTCAAAGGCACATATCCATCTTGTCAGAAAGAAAAGCAGCGCACAAAGGCAGTCAATACAGACA
>JADBJO010004974.1:47500-52500 GCA_016801955.1 Conus betulinus
GGGAGAAATTGGTTTTCTTCCCCCATCAAATCAAACGAGAAAATTGTTACCCCCCCTTTTTTTTCTTTCTATTGCCGTCTATCCTCTGTTTTCTCAATTTCGGATTTTTCTCTCTCCCCCCCCCCCCCCCAATTTCCTTTACGGTTTATTGTTATACAATTTGTGGAAATAAAACTTAAGAGTAGTAGCCTAAGCACAGCCACACAAAAATGAATGCGGTCACAGTTCCTTTGGATTTGCCTTTTCTTCCAAATACCAAAGTCCTTCTCCTTTTTTTTTTTTAGCGACTCGTTTTGTCCACGTGATCTGACATTGTTTTATACGTGATAAAACTGCCTCATGACCTAAATGATTTTGATTCTTTTTTCTATTTTCAAAGTACGGGCTTTGTTTTCTTTCTGATTTAACAAGCTTCCATGGACAATGATAGCCAAAAGCAGTGATAACTTTTACAGGGTAACTTTGTCTGTCTGTCTGTCTGTCTGTCTGTCTGTCTGTCTGTCTGTCTGTCTGTCTGTCTGTCTCTCTTCTCTCTCTCTCTCTCTCTCTCTCTCTCTCTCTCTCTCTCTCTCTCTCTCTCTCTCTCTCTCTCTCTGAAAGATCAAAGTAAATGCTAACGTCTTTCCCAGGTATTCTTCAAAGATCCCAAACTAACAACTTTCTTTGAGGTGATCTTTTTCATTCAATGTTCGTATTTCCAGGAGTTTTTCTTACCACGCCTTGCTCGTAGGTGACATATTCAGGGCTAGGAAAAGAAGACGAGTGACAGTGTAAACTATGGGGGCAATCAATGTTTTCTTCACACACACACACACGCACGCAAGCACGCACGCACGCACGCACGCACGCACGCACGCACGCGCGCACACACACACACACACACACACACACACACACACACACACACACACACACACACACACACACACGTAAACGGGGTTCCTTTTCTATCACAACCTTTTACGTCCTCTTTTCATCAGTCAGTGGGTTGCTGTGTACCTTCCCTTTTCCCTTTTCCGCTTTTTGTTTTCTTTTTCTTTTTTTTTTAATGCGGAGTTCAGACAAAAGGGAGATGTGGGTGATGGACGTCATCCTCAGAAAAGTCCCACAGGAACAAGCGTCATCACCATTCTTTTTGTGGCAGAATACAACATGTTACGGAAGATATTTAACTCTTTGAGAACCTCATCTTCTGGAACCCCATTTTAGAGTGAATGAGACTCCATAACAATTCGTTTGTGGCAACGTGCCTGCCCATTCTCATTCCCCTGGCCTTTTGACATTCTCTACCGGACCTGGTGAGTCCTTCTCTCCATGGACTTCTCAATGTTTGAAGACATTTCTAGGTCTAAACAGGGAAGAGTAGTGAAAAGACGAAGAGCATCAAAGATCAATCTGTGCTGCACACCACTCGTCCCCGGTACCCCTCTCCCCACCTGCTGAGAAAATGGAGGGCTGGCAGGTTCCTCAATATCCTCTTACACTATCTACTCCCCGCTTCCACATATCATTGGTCAGTTCTTTTCACGTTTATTTCCCTTTCCATGTTTTTGTTTCCTTTCATCCAGTCCTATGATGATGTCAGAAGAGACGGGATCACTTACATCACCGTAAGTACAGGCAACACTGAAGACAATTTTGTCTGTGATTGAGTCCCTAGTTCCCTGCCATTTGAACCTCACGTGCTGATCGTTTTGTTGCCTGTCACCTAATGCCGCTGCCTAGAATTGTGACCTTTCTAACCCAGATGGCCTGGCCTTGTTGCTCTCTCCTGATAAAAGCTACTTGGAATCATTGTCTTCCCATCCTCGGCTGCAGAATGAAGAGTTGAGGTGCATTGATCTTCTCTGGTCATCAGATTTTCATGAGATCGTGAACAAGTTGTGCTCGCTTGCTCCGAAGAAAATCGATGTCATTTTTTCACACAGAAATTCATTTCTTGATCAATAAATCATTCAATCAATTAATTAATCAGTAATCACCACGTGAAAAATGCGTTTCTTTTTCGCATGGAAATATTAGATTATTTTTTGCTTCGTCAAAAATCTGAACTCATTCACACACACACACACACACACACACACACACACACACACACACACACACACACACACACACACACACACACACGCACGCACGCACGCACACACACACACACACACACACACCACACACGTATGCACGTACGCACGCACACACACACACACACACACACACACACACACACACACACACACACACACACACACACACACACACGCACGCACGCACGCACGCAACACACACACACACACACACACACACCACACACGTATGCACGTACGCACGCACACACACACACACACACACACACACACACACACACACACACACACACACACACACACACGTATGCACGCACGCACGGACGCACGCACGCACGCACGCACACACACAACACACACACACACACACACACACACACACACACACACACACACACACACACACGCTCGCACGCACGCACGCACGCACGCACACACGCATGCACACACACCCAGCTTAATAAATCTCTCTCTCTCTCTCTCTCTCTCTCTCTCTCTCTCTCTCTCTCTCTCTCTCTCTCTCTCTCTCTCTCTCTCTCTTCTCCTCCCTCCAACCATCAAATCTTGAAATCTATCCTTTGATTCACCATTCATACATGTCTTTCTTCATCCCTTGCTCAATTTCTTCAGTGTTCCCTCTGCATCTCTCACTCTCACTCTTCTATTTCTAAGCCTCTGCCTATCTGACTGTCTTGTGTGACTCTCTTCACACCTATGTTTGTCTAACTGATCCTCTGCTATTTCTCTTTCTGTCCCCTGTCAAAAACGTTTGATAGTTTTTAAACGAGAAACGTTTAATACGTATCTTTTGTAGAATTGTTCCCAGTTAGAAACTATTGGGTAAACAATTTTCTCTGAGAAGGATTTAATCCTCGATCCCTGGCCTGGCCTCGTTTCACCTTGCCCCATAAAGATGTCTTCCACTACGACTTGATTATTTCCTTATCCTCAGGGACCTGGCCTACCTTCACCTCTCATGTGATCTCGGGTCACAGAGCTCGGTATCCCTGATGACGTGTTTGAGGCTATCTTGATGGCGTAGGAACGGCCATAAAAAAGGAGGAAGCCACGGGGGATATGAGTAGCTGTAGGTGCTGCTACAGGAGGCGGATATGAGTAGCTGTAGGTGCTGCCACAGGAGGGGAATATGAGTAGCCGTAGGTGCTGGCCACAGGAGGGGATGTGAGAGTAGCTGTAGGTGCTGCCACAGGAGGGGGATGTGAGTAGCTGTAGGTGCTGCCACAGGAGGGGGATATGAGTAGCTGTAGGTGCTGGCCACAGGAGGGGGATATGAGTAGCCGTAGGTGCTGCCACAGGAGGGGGATATGAGTAGCTGTAGGTGCTGGCCACAGGAGGAGGATATGAGTAGCCGTAGGTGCTGGCCACAGGAGGGGGGATATGAGTAGCTGTAGGTGCTGGCCACAGGAGGGGGATATGAGTAGCTGTAGGTGCTGGCCACAGGAGGAGGATATGAGTAGCCGTAGGTGCTGGCCACAGGAGGGGGATATGAGTAGCTGTAGGTGCTGCCACAGGAGGGGGATATCAGTAGCTGTAGGTGCTGGCCACAGGAGGGGGATATGAGTAGCTGTAGGTGCTAGCCATAGGAGAGGGATATGAGTAGCTGTAGGTGCTGGCCACAGGAAGGGGATATGAGTAGCCGTAGGTGCTGGTCACAGGAGGGGGATATGAGTAGCTGTATGGCCACAGGAGGGGGATATGAGTAGCTGTAGGTGCTGGCCACAGGAGGAGGATATGAGTAGCTGTAGGTGCTGGCCACAGGAGGGGGATATGAGTAGCCGTAGGTGCTGGCCACAGGAGGGGGATATGAGTAGCTGTATAGCCACAGGAGGCGGATATGAGTAGCCGTAGGTGCTGGCCACAGGAGGGGGATATGAGTAGCTGTATGGCCACAGGAGGAGGATATGAGTAGCCGTAGGTGCTGGCCACAGGAGGCGGATATGAGTAGCCGTAGGTGCTGGCCACAGGAGGGGGACATGAGTAGCCGTAGGTGCTGGCCACAGGAGGCGGATATGAGTAGCCGTAGGTGCTGGCCCCAGGAGGGGGATATGAGTAGCTGTATGGCCACAGGAGGGGGATATGAGTAGCCGTAGGTGCTGGCCACAGGAGGGGGATATGAGTAGCTGTATGGCCACAGGAGGAGGATATGAGTAGCCGTAGGTGCTGGGCCACAGGAGGCGGATATGAGTAACCGTAGGTGCTGGCCACAGGAGGGGGATATGAGTAGCTGTATGGCCGCCCAGGAGGAGGATATGAGTAGCCGTAGGTGCTGGCCACAGGAGGCGGATATGAGTAGCCGTAGGTGCTGGCCCCAGGAGGGGGATATGAATAGCTGTAGGTGCTGGCCACAGGAAGGGGATATGAGTAGCCGTAGGTGCTGGCCCCAGGAGGGGGATATGAGTAGCTGTATGGCCACAGGAGGGGGATATGAGTAGCCGTAGGTGCTGGCCCCAGGATGGGGATATGAGTAGCTGTAGGTGCTAGCCATAGGAGAGGGATATGAGTAGCTGTAGGTGCTGGCCACAGGAGGGGGACATGAGTAGCCGTAGGTGCTGGCCCCAGGAGGGGGATATGAGTAGCTGTATGGCCACAGGAGGGGGATATGAGTAGCTGTAGGTGCTGGCCCCAGGAGGGGGATATGAGTAGCTGTATGGCCACAGGAGGGGGATATCAGTAGCTGAAGGTGCTGGCCACAGGAGACGGATATGAGTAGCTGTATGGCCACAGGAGGCGGATATGAGTAGCTGTAGGTGCTGGCCACAGGAGGGGGATATGAGTAGCTGTAGGTGCTGGCCACAGGAGGGGATATGAGTAGCTGTAGGTGCTGGCCCCAGGAGGGGATATGAGTAGCTGTAGGTGCTGGCCCCAGGAGGGGGATATGAGTAGCCGTAGGTGCTG
>JADBJO010004974.1:57500-62500 GCA_016801955.1 Conus betulinus
GGTATGGGAATTATCTATTCATGATTTATCTTGTTTACCAAACACTTAATCGATTCATGCAGGAGCAATCGTGGGAATATTGTATTTCCTCTCGGCATGGGAAATGTCATAATTATTATTATCATTTTGCCCTATCGGTTCATTTCATCACACAACACAGCCACACCAAAACACTACACAAACACACACACACACACAGACACAACATCACACACACAACAACACACACATACCCCGCCACACACGACAACATACACACGCGCACGCACGCACGCACGCACTCCACAAATAAGCACAAAACACACCACAAAACACAAACCAACCCACAATCTCACACTGCAAACTGCCCAAAGGACCCCCTCCTCCACCACCCCCCCTAAAAAAAAAAACTACCCCTCACGTGCCTCCTCCCACCTCCTTCCTCTCCCCCTTTACTCCGTTTCTTCTTTCGGTTTGACCTGGTGACAACCCTGATGTACCTGCATGGTTTCACTGGGCTCGCAGCAACCACAGCCGGCAAACGAGTCGCTGTGTGTAAGTTTCCCCTTTGATTTATACCACTGGGGAGCGGGGAGGGGGATTGGGGAGGGCGGCATTTCTGGTTTGATTGTATTTCTCTCTGCGTGCTTGCGTGCGTTGCGCGTGTGTGTGCGTGTGTGCGTGTGTGTGTGTGTGGTGTGTGTTGTGTGTGTGTGTGTGTGTTGTGTGTGTGGTGCACCACGCGTATTGTGCGTGCGCGTGAAGTCCGTGAGATCAACGTTAATTACTTTCCGTTGGTTACAGAATAGCGTCACAGATTTTTTCATCATACCTCACAAAATAGGAGGGGGGGGGGGGGGGGGGGGGGAATTAAACACAAGAAGAAGAAAGGAAGGAAGGAAACGGGAAGGACAAAAGCAAGGAATGATGCACGCTAACGAGCAGTCGTGAAGTTAAAAGTAAATCAGAACGTTGAATTTTTGCAGATATCATCACAAAATACTGTGGATATTGTAATTTCGGTTAGCACTGTGAATGAGCAATCGTGCGTAATTCTCCAGAGATATACACACACATCATGAACTCGAGAAACAGAGACAGGCAGAACCAGTACTGGACACCGAGGTTTGTGTGTGTGTGGTGTGTGTGGTGTGTGTGTGTGGTGTTGTGTGTGGTGTGCGTGCGTGCGTATGTGAATGTGTACGTTTTGTGTGCTTGTGCATGTAGCGACGGTTTGTGGGGGGGGGGGGGGTGGGGTGGGGGGGGGGGGGGGGGGGGGGTGCCGGGGGGGGGGGGCAGAGGGCCCACACACGCACGCACGCACGCACGCACGCAATACAAGCTGGCACGCACGCATGCGCACGCATATTCCTCTCATTTAATTTGCAGATGTTAAGTCCCTCCATTTCTGTCATGTCCTTCATTAAAAAAATTTTGGCATATTATAATCAAAACTTTTCAACACTAATAATTCTGGTTATAGTGTTGTAGGTCACATGTAATCCCTACGTCACCCAAAAATGTGAAAGAAGAGAAATGATAGTGTCAGGTAACAATATGATAGCTCGGTTGTATTTCTTCGTAAGATTTCTTTAAGTCTAAGGTTTGTTCATAAGAATCAGTACTCTTGCACTACGTTTTGAGCTTTAATTGCTCCGATGGGTGGAGCTCAGGCTGCAGTGCCCTGTTGCCTTCCTGTGTAGTAATTGTATCGTAAAGGCATTGCATTTTTCATCATCATACTATTCTCTTTGGCATGCTTTATCCATAAGTTTGATCTCGATCACACTCCACCCTCACCTTAAGATTTTTTTTTATATTGTGACGCGTGCACGTGGTGTGTGTGTGTGTGTGTGTGTGTGTGTGGTGTGTGTGTGTGTGTGTGTGTGTGCGTGCGTGCGTGCGTGCGTGCGTGCGTGCGTGCGTGAGTGCTTTCGTGCGTGCGTGCGTGCGTGAGTGTGTGTGTGAGTGTGTGTGCGTGCATGCGTGTGTGCGTGCGTTCGTGTGTGCGTTCGTGCGTGCGTGCGTGCGTGTGTTTGAAACAAGAAGGCATGGTGAACAAAGACGTGTACTGCGTCTGTTCTTCGCGGTTTTTTCCCTGATGTGAGAAGCACGCTCCTTTGAACTGCCTGGCTCTGTGAAACGATCTCCCGCCTCTCTTGGCAGATCAAGAACTGAATTATATATGGGGCGTAGTACTGATGTAGAACTGAGCTGAGTTACGAAAGAGACGTTAGTACCATATTAGCACCAGTCCTTCGAATGAGACTATAAACCGAGGTTTTGTACGTGAACGCACGCTTAACATCTTGCACATACGTAAACTCCCATCACCAACTTTCGGGAGAGAAGGCCAGTTTAGCTGTTGGTTCGGATGACACGTTACACAGAGCATTCACCCCTGCGTGAGAAATGGAAAGAATGAAGAAGTTAAGGAAATCGAGAGAACAACATTGAACGATATTGACTGGATGACACGGGAAACCACTGAATGAAGCGTCTGCTGGCAGCTCTTCAGGTAGGCAGCCCGTTGTGTAAGCGAGTGTGGATTTTAAAGCGCTTAGAGCTTGGTCTCTATTCGAGGATAGGCGCTATATCATTATTCATAATAATAATAGTAATGTTCAGGGTGTGCGTGTGTGTGACCTGTCATACGACACACACAATCCTCATCAACATGCCACGCTTCACTTCCATCTCTGGTAGTATGGACCACGCCTTTAGCACCACACTGATTGTTACCATCACATAGCAGTATAGTTGTGTTTTATATTCGACTGCAAAGTGAATGCACTGATATGTAAGACAAACCTTAGATGCCATGGATGCTACGCAAACGTAACTTCTGTCCAGGAGCCATGTACCAGAAATCTTCACCTTCATGATGGCTGATGTAAAACCGGGGGTGGGGAGAGAGGTGCACTAACAGGTTCATCCTACAGTTGAACGTTGACCTCATTTCAAGTAAACGTTGACCAGTCGCGTACCTCCATAGTCAATATTGATGAAACATGGCTTATCCAGCATGACAGAACGACATGTGTCTGAATTAGACAAAATTGCTACCGTGGAAATACTCCCCCTCCCCGTCCCCCCTTCTCATATATGCTAATTTCAAACAAACACACACACACACACACACACACACACACACCACACACACACACACACACACACACACACACACACACACACTCACATACCCCATCCTTCTAGCATACATACATGCTCTCTGTCCCTGTCTCCCTGTCAGTTTATGTCTGTCTGTCCGTCTGTCTGTCTGTCTGTCTGTCTGTCTGTCTGCCTCTCTCTCTCTCTCTCTCTCTCTCTCTCTCTCTCTCTCTCTCTCTCTCTCTCTCTCTCTCTCCTCTCCTCTCTCTCTCTCTCTCTCTCTCTCTCTCTCTCTCTCTCCACGTGCACGCACAGAACTAAACGAATCCACAGAAAGATACTATATTACCACACACAACTGTCTTGCAGATTCTGTGATCAAGAAGACGGATAGATTGCAGTCTTTTACACATCGTTAATTCCCCATGAAACCCAGCACGCCTAGGAGTCGGCATCCGCAGCCCACTGCATTACATGATGTATTCATGAATTGTACGTTGTGTTTATTTACATCTTTATCAGTTCATTATATTTATTTATTTACGTCTTTATCTAATTACATCTGTATTTTCTCTCCTTGAAACTGTCTTCCTCTTGCTTTTTTGTTACTACCATAACAACTGTAATGATACCTGTGAGTACAGGGGTGGACTGGGGACTGACAGGAACTGGAGGTTCTGGAACCGACGAGGCATCAGACAGACCAAAAGGGATCCGATTGGTGGTCCCTTATCAGAAACAAGAGATCTAGAACTCAATAATCATGATCAGTCTGGCTTGTCCCCCCTGTCGTGCCCTGGCCTTATTGACGGAAATGTGTACTAGTTGAGAATGACCTAGACAGTCAAAGGGCGGCCACTCTCGGCGCACTCGTCTCGCAACCGGCTAGATCGTGGGTTTCATTAATCATTGTCGATGTGGTGAAGGAAGGATAGAGGAAATGTTCATCTCTCGCGTCAGTTTCAGTTTCAGTTTCGTTACTGGCTAGTCGACTATACAGCGTCTATTCAGCGTTGTATATTCTGTTGTGTTGTACTCGTATTGTATTGCATGTTGTACCTTGATCGTTTCGACAAATATGTGGTAAACTCGTGTTGCTGTGCCCTACAGAACACACCGCCATAATATAACACTGCACACACACACACACACACACATACACACACACACACACACGCACACACACACACTAACACACACACACACACACACACACACACGCACGCACGCACGCACACACACACACACACACACACACACACACACGCACATTTTTCTCAGTCTGCTGCACACTTAAACTGGATTTATCTTTTCATTTGAAAGAGCACCACTCAAACCTCTACTGTAAGTACAGCAGGAACAGTTGGTGGCGGCAAATGATTCGTTCTCGTATCACGTTCATACCATGGTCTAGGAATTCTCCCGAGACCCAGGCGAATGTGTTTTCCACGTGGCACGCTTTTCTTGTAAGATTTTCTTTTTCATAATTGATGTGAGAGACCAGTATTAGAGAGAGAGAGAGAGAGAGAGAGAGAGAGAGAGAGAGAGAGAGAGAGAGAGAGAGAGAGAGAGAGAGATCTTTTTAATGTAGCCCATTTGGAAGAAAGTCTTTCCAACATCCGTTGCAAAGGTCCAACGATTCAAGTTCAGACTGCCCGAAGCGCTTGTTACAAAACTCTTCTCACACTTAGCTGTTGTAATATACAACAAACCTCTTAGTGAATACAATGCAACTCTCTCTCTCTCTCTCTCTCTCTCTCTCTCTCTCTCTCTCTCTCTCTCTCTCTCTCTCTCTCTCTCTTCTCTCTCTCTCTCTCTCTCTCTCTGCATCTGTCTCTCTCTCTCTCTCTGCATCTGTCTCTCTCTCTCTCTCTGTCTATCTTTCTCTCTCTGTCTCTCTTCTGTCTGTC
>JADBJO010004974.1:72500-75000 GCA_016801955.1 Conus betulinus
AGTGAGGGGCCTGTTCAGCTCATCAGCACCGCGCAAGTGTATTTCATTTGATATCCTCAAGGAAACTTGAGACATGCTCTGTATATATATATATATATATATATATATATATATATATATATATATATATATATATGTGTGTGTGTGTGTGTGTGTGTGTGTGTGTGTGTGTGTGTGTGTGTGTGACATTATGACACTCAATCAAATAAGCAATATGTACCTTTTTTCTTTGCATTCTCCCTCCTTCCCTCCCTCCTCTCTCTCTCTCTCTCTCTCTCTCTCTCTCTCTCTCTCTCTCTCTCTCTCTCTCTCTCTTGCCTTGCTTCCACTTACTTCACTTTTTTGCTCCATTTTTCTTTCTCACTCAGATCATCAAATCTTCCAGTGTGGTGATCGGAATAAACAAAACACGTCTGTTAAGCTTACCCACACATTCCCACGTGAAACCCGTCACAAATCTCCACACTAACGGCTGTCTCATACAGGCTATATCTCCTGGCCTTACACCTTCAGCCTGACGAATCTTTCACTCCGTAGATATAATGGCAAGGTCATTCCACGTCTCTAGGAGGAGAGGCGTAATGTAACGGAGAGGGAGAGAAATGGATTTTCCGTCCCCATCAAATCAAACGAGAAAACAGTTTCTTCCATTTTCGTCTTCCTTTAGTCCTCCGTGTCCTGGTTTCTCCGTCCTGAATTGTTGGCTTTTTTTTGTTTTGCTTTTTCCCTCCCCATTTTCTTTCTTCTTCTTTTTTTTTGTTTCTGTTCATATTTTGTGCCTATAAAGCGTGGGGTATTAATTTCAGCGCGGTCTCGCCAGACGTAAATGTGGTCACCGTTTCCTTTGGATTTGTCTCTTCTCTCTTTTCCTAAAGTCATATCACCATTTTTTTAGCTGGAAAGTCGATAAAACTTTCTGAAGCCGCGACTCGCTTGATCCACAGGGCCTGACATAGTCGTCTTCTACGTGATAAAGCTGTGTCATGACCTGAATATTTTCGTTGTTGTTTTCAAAATCTGGCTTTGTTTCTTTTTTTCTTTCCCAACTGACAAGCTTCCCGGAGCAACGCCAGCCACCGGTATGATCACTTTTACAGGGTAACTGGCTGGCTGTCTGTCTGTCTGTCTGTCTGTCTGTCTATCTGTCTGTCTGTCTGTCTGTCTGTCTGTCTGTCTGTCTGTCTGTCTCTCTCTCTCTCTCTCTCTCTCTCTCTCTCTCTATATATATATATATATATTCTACCTATCTCTCTATGCCTCTCTCTCTCTCTCTGTCTCTCTCTCCCCTTGCCTCTCTCTCACTCTGCCTCTCTCCGCCTCTCTCTCTGTTTCTGTCTGTCTGTCTGTTTACGTCTTTCTGTCTGTCTGCATGTCTGTCTGTCTGTCTGTCTGTCTCTGTCTGTCTCTGTCTGTCTGTCTGTCCTCTCTCTGTCTGTCTCTGTCTCTGTCTGTCTGTCTCTCCCTCTCTCTGTCTGTGTCTGTGTCTCTCTCTCTCTCTCTCTCTCTCTCTCTCTCTCTCTGACTCTCAGTAGATCAAAGTAAATACGAACCTCTTTCCCAGAAATTCGCCACACAGCCGCAAACTAGATTCCTATGAATTTCATTTGGAGGTGACCTCTTCCTTACATGTTCTTCTCTGCAGGCCGTGTCGTACCTTGGTGTGACGAGTGTTCCTCATCACGCATAGCTTTGAAGTGGCAGATCCAGGGCTAGACAAGGAAAGGGACTGACACGGTGAACAGCGGGGGAGATTTTTTTTTTCCTTATCATAAAAATCCAAGGAGTAAATGGTATGTCTCCTTTCCCATCCCACACTCTCTCATCATCTCCTTCGTCGCTCAGTGGGCTGCTATTTCTCTTACTTTTTAAATTATTTTTTTTTCTGTGTCTTGTGTCGTTGCTGTTACTGATTTTTGTTTCCTTTAGATTATTTTTCAAACGCGGTGTTCAGGCAAAAGAAGAGATGTGAGACTGGTCGTCATACATAGCAAAGTGCCACTGCTGAAAAAAACAAAGTGTCATCACCATTCCTTTTTTGTGGTGGAACACAGTATATTAAAAAAAAAGATATCTACCATTCCGAGCAAACTCATCATCTAGAGCCTTCCTCCAGAATTAATAACATTCTATGACAGTTTGTTTCGTCTTCACGTGCCTGCCGATTCTCATTCCCTAGCCTTGCTGCACCTTCCACCTGACGAATACGTCCTTCCAATTCATATTTGAAGACATTTGTCGGGGTTAAATAAGAAAGAAAAGTGAAAGGACGAAGGGCATGATTGATCAATCTGGGTGGCGTGTCAATTTTGTCAATAACCGATTCACTACCTTGTTGGCCTTACTCCTGATATTTTTGTTGCCTATCACCCAATGGAGTTGTTTGGTATTGTGACTTTTCTTATCCAGATGACCTGATCTTGTTGCCTTTTCCCTGAAAACACTGTTTGGAATAATTTTCTTTCCGCCCTCAGTTGTAGAATGAAGATGGCAACTGAGGGGG
>JADBJO010004974.1:80000-95000 GCA_016801955.1 Conus betulinus
CGCCCCCCACCCCTCCCATTCATCCTTCTATTGCTTATGGTTTTGTCCTTACATACCGCTGTTCCTGTCCCCCCCCTACCCCACCCCACCCCCACCCCCTCGTTCAGTTCCTGATTTTGCAAACAATAACCTTTGATTAGTGTGAACAATCTATTTATTAAGAACCGATATCATTAGTTCTTTTTATGCAAAGGACTCAGAAATGAAGGTAAATAAGACACAGAAAGTATTCTATACACATTCAGCGGGCGAAAAGGGGTAGGTGGTCCTGAACCTGTTGGTTAGTTCATGTATTGCGCATAGTTCCCATACTGAATAATACACATGCTCTTGGTGTCTAATTTTTGCCAATACTTTGCTTTGTCCTGTTTTGTGTGTCATCAGTTTTTTGTTCATTTATTCATTTTTTATAGTGTGTGTGTGTGTGTGTGTGTGTGTGTGTGTGTGTGTGTGTGTGTGTGTGTGTGTGTGTGTGTGTGTTCTTTTATCTTCTTCTTTTTCATCCTGTACACCTTTATCCAGAAATCTACGCAAGCTCCTCAGTCAGCTTGACTCAAACGTCCATGCTCAGCAGATTATGTATACTCCCAACTTCCGAGCCTATTCTAAAACATCAGAATCCACAGAATACATAGCACGGAGGGTCTTTCATTTCAAGTGAAAGAGACTGAGTTGTTAAAGCACAAGACAAGACAAAAACAGAGCTGAAAGAACTGCAGAATTCTAGTGACGATGATTATCTCCATTAGTGCCGTTTAACAAACACTTTGGCGACATAAAAGAGGCAGGACCGCCGTCTTACGAAATAAAGAGAATTTGTTCGTTTCACAATCATCGTATGTCTTTTAGTTGTCTGTCGGGAACATTGGCGCCTGGTGTCTTTCAACATGATGCGACCCTTCCCCACTTCCTCTCTAAGCCCTCACCCACCCCTAATCACCTTTCTCTCCCAGCAAGCCACCCGCCTCCACTTGTTCAAGACGTGATGGTGACTGGAATAATCTGATCTTGTTTTCGTTGGTGAAGCGTTGTGCGTTGGATTCATTAGGACCAAGCGTGTGTTTTGCTGTAGAAGTTCAGTAAATAGTAACTATGCACTATGTGAGTTGTGTTCGTCTGGGGCTGCACTTATAGAATGGGGAAGCATCCAATAGTTTTAGTTCCAGGTTCCAGATTTTTTAAAAAAATTTTTATTTATTTTTTTTTAGAATAATCTTATCTTTTTCCCAATTATTTGCTCACATTTCTGACGTCAAAGTTCAGATATGGGCAATGCTTTCGTTGTTGTGTAAACAGATTGATCTGTCGAAGGTATTGCGATTGAAAGAAAGTCATGTCACCATATTAGGATAGTGGAAACTGAAAACATAGATTTTCAGTGGGAGTGGGCTTGTTACCAGAATGAACCTTTCTTCTACATATGATTTAATGATCGAATAGAATTGGCTATTTTTTCTGGATAACTATAAGCGATGTTATAACTGAATCATTTAACGAATCTTTCAGAGGGTGAAATGTCATACAGTCAGAAACAAGGCATTATTATACTTCTTCACAAGAACATTGACCTTCCAAGAGACAAAGTAAATAATTGGAGACCAATTACACTACCTAATACAGATTATAAAATACTAGCAAAGGCATTAGCGTTGAGACTGAATAAAGTTATTGATGAATTAATTAGCCCATGATCAAGTAGGTTATCTGAAGAGACGAAATATTTCGACAGTAATACGAACTATAGATGATGTCATCAACTATCTAAATGTAACGAAAAAGTGCGGATATCTATTGGCACTGTGTTACCAAAAAGCGTTTGACTCTGTTTCTAAAGAATTAATGTTGCAAACTTTCGACATATTTGGGTTTGGGAACCAGTTCAAAAGATGGGTAAGTGTGATTACAACGAACACCGTCAGCAGCATAAATCATGGTGGCTGGATCTCGGAATCTTTCCCTGTGAAGAGTGGGATCAGGCAGGGCTGTCCTTTTTCACCTCTGGCTTTCATTTCAGCAGTTGAATTACTCGCAATAAAGATTTGGAACAGTATATATCAGGAATTGATCTTCCCACTTTCAGTAATGAATTGGTAAAGCTTAAAATAAAACAGCTAGCAGACGACACAACTTTGTTTCTAAATAACAGAGATGACATGATAAAAAAGCACATGATATAATAAATAATTTCTCTGTTTTTTTTCTGGTCTCAAATTAAGTGTGCAGAAAACAAAAGCAATGAGACTACGGATGCAGAGGTATGAAGACAATATGCCGTTTATGTTGACTGAACAAATTAATATACAAGGGATTACTTTAAAAATAACCAAGCAGCAATAACCATAGAAGAAAATTGGTTAAAACGAATTGAAATAATGAATAAATTGATTAGAACATGGAGTAGAGAGAGATTTAGGAATTTATGGGAAAATAGTTATAATAAAGCGTTTTTAGTTGAGTCAGTTTGTGTTTGTAATGCAGTCAATAGGTCTGCCAAATCACATTTTGACCACAATTAACAGAACCCTATATACATTCTTATGGCAGAAGAAGAATTCAAACAAAAAAAGCGTTTGAAAAGATAAAAAGAAAAATAATGGAAGCAGATATTAGCCAAGGAAGAGTCAAGATGGCAAACCTTTTTAAGATGCAAGATAGTTTCTATCTACAGTGGGTAGGAAGATTATTTACAGCCACAAATGATAACTGGAGCTATATCCCCAAATGGCATTTGGATAAACTAACAAGTAACATGGGTGCCTTTGATACAAACTGTACATCGAGAATGCTGTCCCCCCATTGTCAGATCAATAAACCATTTTGGCAAGAAGTTCTACACACACATTTAGGTAACAAAACACTAACCGAACAAACTAATGTATCACGACAAAACTTTCACAAAACAGTTACTGTGGAACAATTCGCTTATAAAATATAAATGTTGCACTCTATTCTCTCCTTCCTTGAAAAGGATAGGAATTGAAAGAGTAAAGTTATTATTAAAGAAAATGAAAATAGAATGCTGAGTTCCGAAGAAGTTCTGAAAAAAAGTAGTACAAACAGAGGAAATGTTCTTTTTGAATATAATGCTGTAATGAACTCAATACCTGCTTCCTGGGAAAAAAAAAAAACTGAATACGTGAAAATACTTGCCAAAAAGGGATACAGAATTACTTTGATTACAGGGCTTACTGTTTACAGCCAAAACATATCAGGAAAATATTGCCCGATAAAGGAAATACAACTGAAGACTTAAAGACGTGTGCTCATGGGTTTTGGCTTAGAAATATGAACTTCGAAATAGACAAGGATTCATGGCTAATGGCACATGCTGCTACGAAAGAAATCAGATTAAGAGAGCTGCAGGGGAAAATTGTTCATAACATAGACACAGCAAATATTTTGTTACATAAAATAAAATTGGTAGAGGATAGTAACTGTTCCGTTTGCAGAACTGAAGTAGTTTACATAGAGCACTTCTTTTACAAATGTCCCCATGTGAAAGCATTTTGGAAGAAAATGGAAAGTTTTGTTCATGGTCAGACAGGTATCCGCATATATTTACATCTTTTGACATTCTGTTTGGAGTCAAGATAACTACCTGCGGAAACGATATCAATAATCAAAACATAACAAACCACATGATCTTAATCGGGAAAATGTGTGTTAATTCACAAAAGAAAACAAACGCAAATACACCATTACATATACTATTTGAACAACATGTGCAGTTAAGAGTATTGAAAACCAGATGACATCTTCGACATAACTAGAAGTCGACACAGAAATAATATATTAGACGGATATTAGATTTGTAAAAACTGAAGATAAAAAAAATGAATACGTTATAAAATGAAAATAAAATTGGACAGAAACACGCCGCGCGCGCGCGCGCGCGCGCGCGCGCACACACACACACACACACACACACACACACACACACACACACACACACACACACACACACACACACACACACACTGACCCAATCAAGGGACATAATTATAGGCTTGAGCGTATTTTACGCGACACTGCGAAAAACACACACACACACACAACACACACACACACACACACACACACACACACACACACACACACACACACACACACACACACTTGATATTTGAATGGCAAATGAAATATTGCATCTCATGATCCCCATGACTTGCCCAAAGTATACCATGTTCTCTGTCTGTCTGTCTGTCCCGCTCTCTGCTGTATGTATGTATGTATGTATGTATGTATGTATGTATGTATGTATGTATGTATGTATGTATGTATCCTTCTGTCTCTCAGTTGCTCAGTCGCAAACCGTAAGTGCTGAACACACGCGTAGGTGCATATACACTTACAATATTCGATACCATTGGTGCTATTTTATTCCGTATGATAGCTGCCTGTTTTTTGCTTAAAGAATTAATTGTAACAAAACGATCATTCCTAACGCCGGTCTTTGTATAACCCAAGATTATCATCCCCAGTACTAAAGCTCGTCAAAGAAGGGAAGGGAGAGGGGTGGGGGAGAGATGTGGGCTGGGGAGGGGGAGACCGGAGATTTGGGGGAGGGAGGGAGGGTGGGATCGACAATGGGGGGAAGAGAGGGAAGTGGAAAAACAAACAAACAAAAAACAAACAAAAAAAACAAACACTCAACCAACCAACCTCTCACGCCTGTTGTCACGCTTCTTGGCTTTCTTCATGCCTTCCTTGTTGATCCTTTCGTTTCGCTGCAAGGCTGGCCTCCTCGGGGAATAGCCAACTGGTGGGACGATTTGTAACAAACTCTACACACAACTCTATGACGCTGCCTCTGTCCGTCTGTCTATCTGTCTGTCTGTCTGTTTGTCTGTCTGTCTGTCTGTCTGTCTGTCTGTCTCTCTCACTCAATCTCTCTCCCTCTCTTTGGGAAAATCTGAAAGAAAACAAAATAATTAAGTATTAAGTCCTTTGTTTCATTTATGTTGTTTCTCTTTGTATAAGCAGCAGCACATGATCAGTGTGAGAGTGCCAGTACACCACACATTAGAACATTAACAAACCCAGACATTTTGGATCAAACACCAAAATACTAAAATCAACAAGACTATGTCCATTTGTAAGAGAACATAAAGACTACACATGGTGTGTAAGGGGACTGCTCGGAGAAAAAGAAAAGGAAAAAAAAAAACAGAGAAAGAAAGGACAAAAAGAAAACTAGTAGTGGAATTTTTTTTTTTTTTTTTTTTTTCAGATGAAGAGGACAGTGTGAAGCACCCGAAAAATGAAGAGGTGGAGTTCGGCCTAGGGGGGAAAAATCACCGCCTTAGGTGCTCCATTGATCCGATAACTGATGCCACAAAAGAAAGAAAAATCGGCTCTTTTCAATCGTTTCAGTCAGCATTCTACGCTCACTTACGTGTCTTTAAAGAAGGGAAGTTTTTGTCACTGCAATATGAATATGAGCTGTGTATGCCAGTCTACGGTGACGTTGACGCACGCTTGATATGTTACTGTTAAAGGAACTATACAAAACGACCTCAGCTTATTTCATTGCCGGCTAAGGAAGTGGCTACTGCTAAGTAGGTTGTGTATAGCAGCCCAGAATAACATTGTTGCAGTTAGCTGAGTCACTTCTGCTAAACAGAGTGTGTATAGCAGCCCAGGATGACTTTCTCGCAGCGAGGAGAGTCTCCACCAATAAACGGGCGGTGTACAGCAACCTAGAGTAAATTTGTTGCAGAAAATGGAGTCACTATTGCCAAATCGGCTGTGTATTGTTGAAGTTAGCAGAATCATTATTGATCAGCGGGCTGCGTATAGCAGCACTAGGTGGATTCGCTGCAGGTAGCGGATCCAATACTGATGAACGGGTAGTGAATAGCAGGCCAGGGTGAATCTTGTTAACAAAATAAATGAGCTGCTCATAGCAGCTTAGATTAGCTTTCTTACTACTGATATATGGGCTTCGCACGACAGCCTAGGGGCGACTTTGTTAGTGATAAATGAGCTATGCATACCCGCCAAAAGGTGACTGTTACTGATGAATGGGCCCTGCCTACCAGCCTTGGGGGTGACTTTGTTCTTGGTGAATGGACTCTACCTTGCAGACTTGAGGTGACTTTGTTACCCATGAACAGCTGCACGATGCCGCCTTGGGCTCCGTTTGTCACATATAAATGGGCTGTGCATTGCGGCCTGAGGATGACTTGATATTGAAGAACGGGATGTGCACAGCAGTCCATGGGCGACTTTTCTACAAACGCGTCGATTGTCCATCCCACTTACGGGACAGCCAATACAAGCACTATAATTCTGTGTTTTGTGAAGAGAGAGAGAGAGAGAGAGAGAGAGAGAGAGAGGGAGGGAGAGAGTGAGAGAGAGGAGAGAGAGAGAGAGAGAGTTGGGTAGGGTCGAGGATCTTTGGGGTATGGGCTGTAGGGGTGGGGGTGGGGTCATATATGTTATGATCCAGACGTCACGAGACAGGGCTAATGGGGTAAAATGTAGCGCAAACTGGATCACCAGCAGGGCCAGACTTGGAACTGTATGTACCCTGTGGTGCAGACAAGGTACTCAATACAACAAATGGGGGTGGCCGAGAGGGATATCTCTCATCATCTTAGAAAACAGAAGGTGCAAATCCATGATTCGAATCTCACATAGGAAAATGTTGAATGTTCTCCTCCCATCCGTCTCCCCTGCCTCTCCTTTACAGCCCAATCCTTCCCTGTCCCTGTCCCTGCCAGAATTCATCAGAAGCATCTGCAAACAAACAGATACACATGTAGTCAGCACTTTCGTTGTTGTTTATCTCTGTTTTTCCCCATTTTCTTCCTCACTCGCTCAGGTCATCACATCTGCAGAGCTTATCTGCTTACCTAAAACAGGAATCCACTCAATTTCCTTTGTAGTGGCCATGTAATAAACTTAATCTCCTGGCCTTATTACACCGTCCACCTGACGAATGTTACACTCATTTGACAGATAGCAAGGTCAGGTCAAACCCTAGGGGCTAAAGAGAGGAGAGGTGTGTGATGTAATAAAAAAGATGGAGAAATGCATTTCTTATCTGTATCAAGTGAAACAGACTAGAAGATAGTTCAGCAGTTTCCACTCACTTTTTTCATCACGTTGTCGTCTCTGCCCAAGATTTTCAATCCGATATTGTTTGCTTTTTATCTTTCTCACTTTCTCCTCTGTTTCTAATTATGTTCGGTCAGGGAGAAAGCTTAGAACATGAACCTGAGCGAAGTCCACCAAACATGAATGATTTTCCCACTTTCCTTGTGATGGATTCGCCTCTTCTGCTCTGATCCTGAAGCCCTGGCTCTCTCTTCCTCACTCTGTTACTTGCAAGAAGTTCTCGTATACATGGGACTCTTCTTCTCCCATGGCCTGACCCTGTTGAAGTCTGCGTAATGCATTTGTCTGATAACCAGATTGACGCTTTTTTCTCGTCATATTCTCAGAGTCTGGATTTCTTTTTTTTCTACGTAACAAGACTTCCTGGACGTTGACAACCACAAGGAGGGATCACTTTTTGCAGGGTAAATGTTGCAAAGAGCTGGCAAAGAAAGACGTTCATTACACAGTGACAGTTTTCCACTGCATAAACCCAACTCTCTCTCTCTGTGTCTCTCCTCTGTCTCTCTGTCTCTCTGTCATCTCTCTCTCCTCTCTCGTCTCTCTCTCTCTCTCTCTCCTCTCTCTCTCTCTCTCTGTTCTACCTCAGTGTGCGCGCATGTGTGTATGTGTGTGTGTGGGTGTGTTGTGTGTGTGTGTGTGTGTGTGTTGTCTGTCTGTCTGTCCTCTGTCTCTCTTCTCGTCTCTCTCTCTGTCTCTCCTCTCTCTCTCTCTCTCTCTCTCTCTCTCTCTCTCTCTCTCTCTCTCTCTCTCTCACACGAACAATAATGCAAGGGCTAAATACCAGTACCTTTTCAATAAATGCACACATACTTCAAACCTAGATTCCCATCAGTTTCCTTTCCGTTGACTTATTTTATAATACATTGAGATTTTTATAGGCCTGCTCCCATACCTTTTTCATGACGAATGTTTTCACTATATATTACTCATAGGATTAGTCAGAGACCCTGCACAAAATAACTAACAGGGACGGACAGGTTGAACAGTTGGTCACACAGACTCTCCTCTCTCTCCTCTCTCTCTCTCTCTCTCTCTCTCTCTCTCTCTCTCTCTCTCTCCTCTCTCTCTCGTTTCTATAAAGGCCCAAAACGAAATAAACCGTGTCTTCTCTCCACCTCTTTCGTCACTTCCATGGGCTGCTAATGTTCTTTCCTTCTCGCTTTTTTCTTTTCGTTTTTGTTTCTTTTTCATACTCAGTTTTCTGTCAAAAAAAAAGGTAGATTGGAAGATGGACCTCATCCTCATGAAAGTCCTCACCGGAAAATCTTCATCACTATTCTATTTTTTGCGGACGCATTACACAACCTCTAAAAAGAAAGACATCTCCAACACCCTGCATGAGTGGTTTCTCAGAACCCCCATCTTAAATGAATGAGGACTCCATACTCTTTTGTTTTTGTGGTAACACTTGCCAAATGTTATCTCCCCTTCCCACCTGCCCTGACGAGTCTTCTTCTGCAGGGATATCCCCTAATATTTGAAGACATTCTCCGTGGGCTGAAAGACGGAAGTAGTAGTGACACGGACGAGGACATTGGATTGAGTTTTGGTGTGGCACAAATTGACTCCTCCTCCCCTTCTCCCTCGTTTTTTTCCCTTCCCCCCCCCCCCCACCCAGGTTTCCCCCCCCTCGCACACCCCCCCCCACTCATACTCAGTTTCCCTGTCAAAAAAAGTCTCACATTGGCAGATGGACCCCTCATCCCCAAGACAGTCCCCCTAAACCCTTCATCACTTACATCCCTCTGTTTTTTTGCGGCGAATTACATCCTCTAAAAAGAAGACCTCTCCAACAGTGTGCATTGTGGTCGGTCTCCTACACCCCCCATCTTAAATGAATGAGACTCCATACTGTTTGTTTTTTTGTGGTAACACTTGCCAAATGTTATTCCCCTCCCCCCACCCCCTGACGAGTCTTCTTCTGCGGGATATCCCCTAATATTTGAAGACTTTCTCGGGGCTGAATGGCCGGAAGTGTACATGACAGGACGCTGACTGGATTGATTGGGTTTGTGGTTTCTCCATTGACCCCTCCACCCCCCCCGTCCCCTCGCACAAATAAAGGCAGACATTGGTTTCCCCAACATTCTATCACGCTGTTCTACCCCTCTGTTTTGCATATCATGGGGGTAACTTTTTTCACGTTCTTTGTTTTTTCCCTTTCTACGTTTACTATGATCTTGTCCGAAAGAATGATTGGATCGTTAACGTCATCCACAGAAAGGTCACCCCTTGAGACGATGTCGTCTGTGATGGATTCCCTTGCTGCTCTCCATTGTATCTCACGTCCTGACCTTTTATAGGCCTGTCATCTGATAAAGCTGTCTGGTGTTGTGACGCTTTTAATGCGCATCGTTAAACTTTGTTGTCTTCTGCCTGATAACACTGTGTGAGATGATGATCTCGTCCACGAGTGCCACAATGAAGTTAAGAATTTGCGCGTAAATTGACCCCCCTTTCTCATCAAAATGTTCCGAGTTAACGAAGAATGGAATAATGAAAAGGATAGTGCTCGCTTGCCCGGACGACAAAACAAACAAATTGTCAGAGCTTCAACATTTCTTGATCAAATTATCATCCATCGCTCGATCAAATACTTGCACGTAATAGAATCTGCCCCCAGCCCCACCCCCCTCTGCCCCCTTCCCAGCCAAAGTGATGTTTTCCTGTCTGCATAGAAACGACAGTTTTTTTTTTGTCGATCCTGCAATATTATGAATAGGGATTATAAAGTCGTTTGTATGTATACTAACATGGATTATAATTTAAAATAAACTCTGCTACCTGTACTCTAGCATGTCTTAGAATCCATCATGTAATGCTCTGATAATCAACAAACAAGCTTTTGCCAATTTGCTGGCCTCCACTGTAGAACTAAACTCATCCTCTATTACTACATTTTTTTGTGTTATCAAGCAACTGAAAGAACAGTCACCCTGTAACTTCTTCTGATAACATTGACGTCTACAATCAGCTATTTTTATTGATAAACTGAAATCATATCTGGAAACCTGTAGCAATTCTGCACCTGGCCTTGATCATCTCCATTACCAACTTCTGAAACATATACATACATATACACATATATCTTAACACACGTATACACACACGCGTGCGCGCGCGCTCGCATGTGTGTGTTGTGTGTGTGTGTGTGTGTGTGTGTGTGTGTGTGTGTGTGTGTGTGTGTGTGTGTGTGTGTGCAGAAGGGAAGAGTAGAGTCAGAATTTCTTTTTTTTTTTTCAGAGTATTATGCCAATGGTCCAGTAATGTTTGTTCTGCGCCATGGTAATTGGGGTCATGTTGTTTTGGACTTTAGGAAATGTCAAGCTCCCCGAGTTTGTTGGATACTCTTCCTCCATAGATGATGCAGGCAGCTGTTGTAAGGTTCCGCGTATTTACGTAAGCGTCCTTCCCCCCTGTGTCTCTCCATCCCCCACCTCTCTCTCTTTCTCTCTCTCTCCGCCCCATTCCCATTGTCTCTCTTTCCCCCCACCATCCACTACTGTTTCTCTCTCTCTCTCTCTCTCTCTCTTCTCTCTCTCTCTCGCTCTCTCTCTCTCTCTCTCTCACTCTCTCTTCTGCGCGAGCACCACACACCACACCACACAGAACACACACACACACACACACACACACACATGCTATTTTCCCCACAAGACGAGAGAGAGAGAGAGAGATGGAGTACTGAGAGAGGAGGAGAGAATCCAGCCACGTCTAGAGAGAGAGAGAAGTAGAGATCCAGAGAGACGAGAGAGAGAACACACACACACACACACACACACACACACACACACACACACACACACACAGATTAATACACACACACACTTCTTACTAACACAAATGGAGACAAAGATGCTATTTTCCCACTATCAACTGAAACGCAGATTCTGTCGTTTGTGTCGTAGGATGGAGTTCTGCCTTCAGAAATGTTAGCCCCCTAACTAAATCCAGCCATGTCTAGGCCTCAGATTTTTTACTACCAGCTTTATAACTGTACATCGTAATCGCTACAGATTTCCATTATTACAACGAATCAGTATGCAGCTACACACACACACACAACACACACCACACACACACACACACACACACACACATATATATATATATATATATATGATATATATCTATATATATATGTGTGTGGTGTGTGTGTGTGTGTGTGTGTGTGTGTGTGTGTGTGTGTGTGTGTGTGTGTGTGTGTGTGTGTGTGTGTGTACCCATCATGACTTATTATCCTACCTACGAATACGAGAATGGCGCATGAATGGTAAAGACTTGGATATAGAAGCGATGAAGTATCCTGCGCCTGTCCAGTCATTTCGATGTAACTGAATACGACTGACTGGTGATCCAAGTGACGGTCCGCAGCCAGAGGCAGGACATCCAGGATTAGATAATCTTGATCGGTGAGACTGATCGCCCGTGGACTGCCCTGACCTTATCGTCGGAAATGCACACTAGTTGAGAGTGACCTACACAGTCAAGGGTGGCAACTCCTAGCCGCCTTGTCTGGGTACCGGGCAGATCATTGTTGTAGTAATCATCATTGTTTGGGGAATCGAAGAATGGAGAAAATGTTCGTCTCTCGTGTCAGTTCCCATTTCAGTTTTTCTGCAGGTCGTTCAAAATCACAAAGTCCCTCTTCTGCCCTCTCGCATGTCACGTCTTCTTTTACTCAATTTTTGTTTATTCAGTCGTTTCGTAGTGTATATTATTGTGTACCTTAACCATCTCGATAGATTTGTGCTAAGCTCGGGTTGCTGTCTCTGCAGTAGTAGTATGGCACCACAAGTACTCTCCCCCCTTTGCCGTGTAACTTTTTTGTCTAATGTAAATTGACTTCACCCTAATTGTAAACTGC
Source organism: Conus betulinus (assembly GCA_016801955.1). Classification (NCBI taxonomy): domain Eukaryota; kingdom Metazoa; phylum Mollusca; class Gastropoda; order Neogastropoda; family Conidae; genus Conus; species Conus betulinus. The sequence goes on from JADBJO010004974.1 coordinate 91,993, forward strand.
TACCTTGATGGCATGTCTGTTCGTTGGTTTGTTTCTTAATCTGTGGTAAGCGGCTGGCTGCAAATCAGTCCTTGGTTTATCGTCTCGTTAGAAAGACTAGTGCATAGAAGAAAAAGCTGGGGATCGGGTTAGGAATGGGGGATGAATTCGTCTCGTACTAAGCTCGAAATCAGTCTCGGAGTTTTGTCTTTTCCTTGGTGAGTGTGTGGTCTACGTGACTATCTTTCCTGAGAGGAGAGAGAGAGAGAGAGAGAGAGAGAGAGAGAGAGAGAGAGAGAGAGGTCGTTGTTTACATAAAGTCTAAATGGAATAAAGAGTTTTTCTTTCTGTTCTACCTCATTTACAAAGAATCAACGATTTAATCTAACGTTGTCCAAAAAAAAAAAACCACCCCCCACCAACCAACCTTCTCCCACCCACACTTAAAAAAAAACAAATCATTATAACCATAAAACCCACAAAAATCACAAAAAACTTACCACCACAACCCCCAACACAATCTAATACCAACAAAACAAAATCAACCAAAAAAACAAACAAAAAAAAACAACAAAAACCAAAAAACATCAACACACAACACAACAACACCAAAAACAAAAAAAAAAAACACACTTCACCACAAAAACACACCAAAAACAACTCAAACAACAAACAAACCCACAAACACAAAACACCAAACACAACCACCAAAAAAAAACTTACAACACCAACAACCCAAACAACAACAAAAAGAACACATCACAACAAAAAACACACCAAAACAAAACACACAAAAACAAACACCAAACACACAAACACACAAAAAACACACACATCATAAAACACTCACAACAAATCAAACCAACAACACAAACAAAAAATCAACGCAAAACACACCCAAAAACACACACCCAAAAACCAAAAATCCAAACAAAACAACAACACAAAACCCAAAACAAATAAAACCCACAAAAACAAAACAAACAACACAACACAACACCCCAAAAACCAAAACACAAACCACCCACACAACAACAAAACAAACTCCACAAAACCCAACCAACACAAATTAACGACAAAACACCAAACCAAACAACGCACAACAACCCACACCAAACAACACCAACACCACAAACAAATCACACACAAACCACCAAAACCAAACCCAAAAAACACCCAAAAAACGCAACAAAAACAACAAACACTTTACAACACCAAACACCACCCTAAACACACACTTACCACAACAACCCCAAAACAAATACTCCAAAGTAACTTAACCACCGCAAACAAACAATCACCACAACTAAAACCACACAAACAAATAGCTACGCACAGCACACAACACACCAAAAAACAACAAAAAATAAACACAACCCAAAGACTCCAAAACCAAAACAAACCCAACAAAACACTTAAACCACCACCAAACCCTTATCAACAAATAAAACAACAAACTAAACGAACACGACACCCACCAAAACCCCACACTCAAAACACAACCCAAAACAAACAAGCCAACAACAACGAACAACAACAACCCAAACAAAAACCTTAATTAAAACAATACAACCGCAATCCACACAAAACAAAAACAACCAACCCCAAAACCAAACATAAACCCCAAACAAAAAACCACCACAACAAAAAACCAAACACAAAAACGCAAAACCACAAAAAACGCCCAACCCACCAACACCCCCCATTACCCAAAAACCCCCCCAACACACCCCAACCAACAAAATAACACCCCCCAAAACAAACCACACACAAAACAAACCCGACCCTCCCCACCAACCACCCAACCACCACCAACACCACCACACAACACCAAACAAAAAACAACCACAACAAAAAAACAAAAAAATCATCAACACACATCCCACAAAAAAAAACCAAAAAAAAAACAAAAAACGAACACACCACGCAAAAGAAAACAACCGCGCCAACCACCCTCCCCCAACAACACACCCCGACCAACGCACCAATCACAAGACAAAAACAAACCCACCTCCACAAAAAAAAAAACAACAAAAACACAAACAACACACGCCCCAACACACAACCACCAGACAAAAACCATCCAAACAAAAACCCCAAAAAATAACAACACACCCACACCCCCCCCACCACAACCGAACTAACACACACCAATAAACGCCCCAAAAAAATAAAAAGACCGCCCACACCAAACAAACAAAAACAACAATAAAACATAATAAACAAAAACCAACCTAAACAACCCACCCCCAACCGACACCAACCAACCAACCCCCAAAAAACCAATACAACAACAAAAAAAAACACACCAAAACAAATAACAAAAAAAAACCCTATCCACAAAAAACCAACACAACCAACCCCAAACAAATCGAAAACAAAGACGCAACCCAAACCCTAACCGTTAACCACACGCAAACAACCAAACACAAACAAACAACAAACAAACTAAACCAACCCACAAAACACCCCAACCCAAAAAAAAAATAGAACCACGTAAAACATACAACAAACTAAACCAAAAAAACTCAACCCAAACAACAAAAACAAACCACAACCTAACCCACAAAAAAAACACAAACCTACCAAAACATAAAAAAAAATAAAAAAACCAAAACCACTAACCCCAAAATAAAAAAAAAAAAAAAAAACGTCAACCCCCACACCAACGACGCCCCAAAAAAAAAAATAAACCAAAAACAAAAAACACTCATACACCCCCTCATACATAACACCACACGATTAACCCAACAAATAAAAAACAGACGGAAAAACCAAAAAAACACCAAACCATTAACCTAACAAAACACCCAACTAACACACCACAAACCACTCAATACACAAAACTAACCCAACCCTAACAACAACATAACAAACAAAACCCCAAAACACAACAACACCAGTCACAAAACAGTAAAAAACCACACGACAACCCACCCAACAACTAAAAAACAACACAGGCCAAACACAACCACAAAAAAAAAAAAAAACAACAAACTCAAAAACCAACCAACAAAACGAAAACCCAA